>JAVTVY010018851.1:0-70637 GCA_036873755.1 Hanleya hanleyi | reverse complement strand
TTCATGTACAAAAATTCCTGGAGAAGTTGCAAATTGCCGAGTGAATGATGTCGTAAAACCAACCTTACAGATATATGGGGGAAACACAGAACCTACAGACATGTGTGTCAAAGATAGAAGAAAACACGGGTACACTGCCCTAAAAGAACACAGGTCCAAAATGACAGATGTATATATCAGGTTCTCTGTCTTTTACTTTTACTTGAAGTAGAAGTAACAACGGATGAGTTGGCAACAACAGTGGTGCATTACGTTCAATGCCCTTGCATGCTTTACAGGTTGCTTGTGCGGAAGTACCACTCTTCATTAGAAGACAGATAAGAACCCTCAAGTATTTTAGGAAAATTAAACAATCTATAAATAATTCTGCTAGTACTATTATAGAACCTTCATGGTTTGATGGTTTATTTTTGGATAGTAACGTTAAACGCTACTTTCCATTTAATATTCGAGCAAACATCTTATATAATGAAACAAATGCTGGAGTTTTCACTATTCAACATTATTTTACGCAGTGATAGCCACCCTGGCTGTTGTCTACACCACACATATTTATGGGATTACATACACAAATTAAAAAGCTGACTCACCCCATATTATTACTGGATATAAAAAAGAATATATTAAATCTAACTGGATGAATATACGCAAGTGTTTACAGATGCCCCCAGGTGTCCAGATACTGGCAGGGTGGGTGCTGCGTTCTGTATACCCGAGTTAAAGTATTCTAAATCTTTTAGAATCGATGATCATGTGAGTGTTTATACAGCTGAGCTGACAGCTATTTTAATGTCACTCTATTTTCTTAGAGATATTAGAATATCTATACAGACTCTCTTAGCTCTTTACAAGCAATGTTCAACTTCTCTTGGAGCCGGTCTTCAAGTATTTTATATGAAATATTATATCTAGTCAATCTGTTATGAGAATATAATAATTTATTTTGACTGGGTCACTGGCCATTCTTGTATATATGGGAAAGAGCGTGGCAAGCGGACATCGCTAAGCACGCACCGCACTTCCAGATATCAATATACATATGGGATTAACAATTAACGAATCCATGGCCTGCTTACATCCTCATTTTAATTCTAAATGGCAGGAATGCTGGGATAATTCAGAGAAGGGGCGCTTTACTTACCAATTTCAGCCTTCTATTACAGGTGCCTCTTTGAATTTACCAAATCGACAGGCTGAAGTACTTGTTTTTAGACTTCTTGGCATATTCCCTTAAATTCTTATCTTTATAGATGTAAACTGCATCCCACTGGATTGTGTGATGCGTGCGATGTAGAAGAAAGCATCAGTGATTATTTACTATCATGCACACGGTTTAATAATCAGACTCAATGTTTTTTAATGAACTTATGTATTCTGGTGTATTTAACCATACCACGGAATCTATCTTGAAGCCATCAAAAACCGTGATCAAATTTTTGCGGTTATTTCTAGGTTTATGCTGCGCACAGCGCAGATATTTATTTATATTGATTTTATTATTATGTTATACAGTTCATTGTCTAGTCTAGGGGAGTTGACATCTGTTATCTACCTTTCCACCCTGCGGAATTACTTATAATTATATTTGTTAATGATGCATGCATAAATTACAAGTTGATGAATTTAATAAAGTTCTAAAATAGTTTAATTTATCATATACCTATGCGTGCTAGGATAGTGATACACACTCGCGTTTTCCATTTCTGTATCACCACAGTCGGTATGTTGTATCGCCCCACTCGCTTACCGGAACTACTTTCGCTGGTGACCTTGGCAACGTCTCGTGGGGAATCCCGTGAACTTTTCGTTCTGTTCTATTTGTGGAACTGTCAATTTCAACCATACTGATCAGTTCTGAAGGCTATTTCCAGATGAATACAAATGAATTTACACTTGCGATAATATATGCATATATACTGAACCTATTCTGGGTCTGATTTTGGACATTCTTTTTATTCCAATACTCAAAATCAAATATAGGCTTGTTACCCGGTACTCGAAATTATTTCTTGATGGCGAATACAAATGAACGAAAGACAAACTCTGTGGCTCTACTGCGTGACCACGTTTTCAGTGACAAGAACTGTACGAAAGCATCAACACATGGCTACTCTGGCTCGTAATGTTGTTTAGTCTATATGTTGTAAGTCTGTTAACGTTGAAAATAAACACGCCGGTCAATCCCACCCCCCTCGGTTCGTCTTCGGTGAAGTGATAACCGGTGCTGCAAATCTGCATTTTCGGGCCGCCTTGATGGGGACTGCACGCTCCCCGTCTGGCCATGGATTATCAGTGCAATTGCCCGTGCAAGCTCTGCTTGACTACTGCTTCATAGAAAACATTTGAATTCCAGGGACAGACAGTCGATCCACAGTTAAAATAGACAGCAATTTAATCACGTGTTTTCTTATTCAAATCAAACGTCATTTGAAAAATTATGTTTGATTCGATAAATCCAAGAGAAACTGTAAAATCCAATCATGATCGTATACCGGTAGTATTTTTTATTTATTTTTCTTTAATCCGATTTAGATGTAATACGGCCGTATAAACATTATGCAACTGACAGCGTGGACAGGGCACAGTAAGTTTTCTGGGCAAACCGTAAGTCCCACCCATTTCGTTCCTCCAAAAAGTTTCGTCTCCCTAAACCACTAATGAACTTTCCTTGCCGTGAATTTCAACAACTGCATCTTAGCTATCGGACATGCGTCCATCTATAAACGTACCTTTGACACTGACCAACCGACTGTAAAATGTAATCCCTGAATCAAGAATCGTCTGTGACACTGTCGGAATCGCGTTGCTTGTCATATTGTTTGAATTTCTCGGTTGGAGAAATTTCCGTACGCCTGCATAGATCCATCGTGTTTCGCAGTTCCAAAGACAGTTTGTTGAACAACACATCAAACAGTATATATGTACGTTTCCATTTCACCATTTCTGCAATCCTCGATGTCAAATATTGCGGGAGGTAAATGTTCCAACCTGACTGTCTTTCTTCTCTCTTTCTCGTTTTGTTTATCCTGACCTGGTTTGTTTCATCGAGGCTTGCAAGTCTATTTTTGGCCCAGTGCCACGTGCGCGGATTTATTCAATTAGCTCAAATGAGCCTTACCACGTCACATACACAATCAATGCGTGTCATAACACATAGTTCGGAATTCAAACGCCCTATTATTAGGTGAATAAAAACATCCTAAGAGTTCGGTATATGATAAATATATCATCATGACACTGTGTTGTTCCCGCACTTTGTATCAGCTTGAGTTCTCGGAGTCTGATCGCCGCATCGACCTCGACCTGCGGTCTCGGTCGATACGGCGATCAGACACCGAGAACTCAAGCTGATACAAAGTGCGGGAACAACACAGTGTCACGATAATATATATATATATCTTTTCTTATTGGTGGTTAAGAAATTATACTAGTATCTCTGCTCGTTAAAAGAGCTTTGTTTTAACTGATGTCTCTACTCGTTCTGGTTGGATATTGGTGTCTGAGGATACCAATGTGGTCCTCTTTCACGTTGTTCGTCAGGATGTGTTTAGTTATTATATCAAATGTGCATGTACTATATTGGCCTTTTAATTCAGTTTTATATTTTTTATAGATAGGGTCGTTGGCATGTTATTAGTATTAAATTATGTTTATTGGTCCGCATATATATAGGGCTGTACTATTATCGCATACCCTTCCTTTTATGTTTTTAACCCCACCATGCCAGTAAATAACGCCTTTGGAGTTTTTTCTACATGTTTTTTTTTTATTTTATTGTTACAATTCCGTATAGTAGGATATTTAAATCAGTATTTATTTTGTACATCAAACTCAATGAAACGATCTGGCGCGCATAATTTTATTAAATTGAAAGCGCCGTCTAAATTAAATATAGATAGATAAATAAATAAATAGAGATATAGATAGATAGATAGATGGAAACAACAATCGTTGGAGGAAACTACTTTACATCAACCCGTGCCTCCTCTGGCCTATCAGACGATCGCCACATACGAATAGTCACATCCGCAGTAGACGTCGTCCTCACCGAAATATGAGATTTTGCTACTTGGAAATTCCCATGTTAAACCTAAGGGAAGAGAGTACTTACAGGCCATAACGTTGAAAGCGGATTGTATATACAACTAATGATGCCATGAAAACAATCTAGAGCATCCCACCCATTCTAACTATGACTGCGTTACCGTGCATTTGATCACAAATGACGTGAAAGATAGTGATACACCTGTACCAAATTGAGACGGTCAACAGGAAATTCTTAACCCCAAAGGTGGTCCTTTCCTTGGGCATCAGTCGTGCCGACCATGAAAACCTTGGCAACAAAATGGTTGCATGTAACTTAAGCTACAACATCACTTTATGAACCAGAATCAGGACTTCACTTTCTGCGATAACACCAACATGTCTTTCAGAAGTAGACCAAGTAAGAAATTCCTCACAAACGATGGTGTTTACCTAAATGAATCACGAGTCCTAGTAGGGAAATTGATACACTCTATTAGATCAGCACTTGACTTGAAGCATCAGCTCGTTGAAGATGACCCAAATAGGCCTACATGTAACTATATATCCAGAAACATGGGAAACGATATTTCACAGGAGAACTCTCCTAAACTTCACATAATGATTGGGGCACATAGGATCTGGTGCATATTTCCTAATGAAGCTGTTTGGTTGAAAACTCCGGTGGCCATCTTGGATTGACTTCATAACCTCCTAACATCTACTCCGGATGAACCATTGAAGTCATCGGCGCGAAACTTGGCATATAAGCTAAGTCCATTTGGAGTTGGCCCGTCAAATCAAAATGGCCACCGCGACCATTCGATATTTTTAGCCCACCGTCACCAGAGATGGTGGGCTGTTCAAATCGATATTCGTCCGTGGTCCGTCGTCCGTCCTTCCGTCCATCAATCCGTCCATCGTCAGTCAGTCCGTCCGTAAACAATTCTTGTTTTCGCGATTTCTCAGGAACTACAGCATTGATCTTTCTCAAATTTGACAAACAGGTTCCCCTTGGGATCTAGCTGTGCAAGATACCTTTTCTGGTCCGATTCGAAAATTCAATATGGCCACCAGGCAGCCATCTTGGATTTAACAATGAAAATTTGTTATCATCATTTCTCAGGAAGTACTGCATGGATCATTCTCAAATTTGGTTCACAAGTTCCTCTTTTGCTTCAGATGTGCAAAATACCTTTTCTGGCCCGATTCAAAAATCCAATATGGCCACCAGACGGCCATCTTAGATTTCCCCATGAAATTTTGTTATCGTGAATTCTCAGGAACTAATATATGGATCTTTGTCAAATTTGGTACACAGGACCCCTTGTGGTCCAGTTGTGCAGGATACCTTTTCTGGTGCGATTCCAAAATCCAATATGGCCACCATGCGGCTATCTTGAATTTCCCAATGAAACTTTGTTATTGCGATTTCTCAGGAACTACTGCATGGATCTTTCTCAAATTTGGTACACAGATTCCGCTTGGTGTCTAATTGCTTAAGATACCTTTACCGGTCCGATTCGAAAATGCAATATGTACACAAGGCGGCCATTGTGGATTTCCGAATGAAACATTGTTATTGTGTTTTCTCAGAAAGTACTGCGTGGATCTTTTCCAAATTTGGTACACAGGTTCCTCTTGGGGGTCTAGTTGTGCACGACACCTTTTCGGCCCGATTCGAAAATCCGATATGGCCATCAGATGGCCAGCTTGAATTTCCCCTTGAAACATTGTTATAATGAATTCTCATGAACTACTTCGTGTATCTTTCTGAGACGTAGCTGTGCAAGATACCTTTTTCGGTCGGATTCGAAAATCCAAGTTAAGCTTAAAAGCAATACGGTATTCCCGAGTTGTGACGTTGCATCACAAGAGTCGTCGGCCGATCATACCGTGGGGCATATTCTATAAATTTACTATAGAGAATATCCATATCTTCACCTTCTATATCAAGGAGTTCAAATGATTCCAAATTAAAACGTGTTTTTTTTTCTTCAAATTTTAAATCAGTTTACTTTAGTCCATGCCGTTGCAAATGAACTGCCCCGCCGTTTCGTCGGCTATACGAATGGACGCCACTATTGTGACACAGAGTCACAACTCGACAACTGTAGAATACTGCGTGTTTTGATCAAAGGGATTGCGACACTTTCAAAGTTTCACCATTACTGCATGGACCGGATCCCTACAGTATTAAGTTTTGCATCATTTTAATATTTTCGAGCATGCTATCTTAAAAGAGATATCTCAAACTAGCCCTCCTAATTATAAAATCTTAAGTATGTTTTATATCTCATGCCAAAGTGTCAGAGATTTATCTTCGCTTCCAGTACCCAATAATGACACGTGCAACCGACCACTGACAACCGACATCAAGTAGAGTTTCTAGAAATCATGAAACTCATGAAACTTTTCAAGTGTCCCTTTTTCGATCTTTTTCGCTCAAATGCAAAATTATGCAAACAAAATTACAACTCAATCGTTTGTTCTTAGTAATAATGGACGAAAAGATCCTCTTGCCATTAGCTTACAATTATCGGACAATGGTGGGCTTCAATATCCTTCAGGATCTCTCGTTTGTTGTTGTAATTGTTTGAAATCAAGAATTTCGACATTGAAAGTAATCAGATATATGTACTAGCATGGTTAGGGCATGGCCATCCAGAATACGCAAATTTTAAGTTTCTAGGTCACGTGGGTTGACCACCGTCTCGAATTTCGTCAAAACTGTACAAATCTACTCTTTTGTACCCTGATATATACAGATTTCTAATCTGCAGCAATGTATCGGGAAGGCTGAGATCTGTGGCACTGAGAGTAAATATAGTTGACTGGCTATACGGTTTAGCGGCCATATTGAATTTCCCTAGTTTCCTGACGAACGTTCTGTTCTGAAACGGCTAACCAGATCCATTGGAAATTTGGTACGCATGATCGATGGATCGATCTCTTCAAACAATACTTATTAAAAAGTTGATGAAAAAAATACTCCAGAAACGTGCGATTCGAGTCATAACCTCATCCAATAAACATGAACATACCCAACCACTTTTCCATAATTTACCAATTTTACTAATACTCGGGTTGAACCAATATTGTTGCTTACTCATGACCCACAAATTTATCTGTCACTCATATACTACACCCTTAAAAGCACAGGCCATCGAGAATGGAACAAGTTGATCTCCTATTTAAAGACTATAGACTCCACATCACTTTTAAATCAAAACTAAAATCATTTCTCATTGATACCTGATTGATTTTCATGCCTAAAATATATTATAATCAGTGTACTTTGCTTTTGTATATATTATTGATTTCACCTGCTACATATATTCTCGAATTTAGTATATTCTCTCTCTCTCTAGAGATAGAACAAGCCCCCTGGATTTTTATCCCGGCGATAATGTGTACTGGTTGACATATGTAACACTTGTTCTTTGATTATTTCACGCTCAATCAACATCCCTATGTACATTACTAATTGGTGAATAAAATAAAATCAAATCAAAATAAACGGCCTCCATCGACCAATCGGGTTTTACTGTCAAAAACAGCTATATGTTATTCGACATGTTGATGAAGAACGAACGGGTCCCAAAGTCGAAAATTGCAACGATTTGCCCGAGTGGGCCTCACAACGGCGCGTTAGGTAAGAATTTCAAAGTTACCCAAATGGAAAGGAATTTTACGCACTGATAGTGCATGATGTTGAAAATAACGAGCTATGCTCAATTTTGCTGTTGATTGATCGATTTGGCAGCCATCTTGGATTGGTCAAAGTTCACTCTGACCCCCAAAATAGGGAAATCATTAAAAACCCCATTTTTGTGTCGGTAGATGCATGAAGGGGAGAAGATGTGTCCCTTTCCAAAATTTATGTCAAAGGTCAAGGTGACTCAAAAATCATTGAATATCACAATTTTTTGCTTCAGTAGCTACATTAGAGAAGACAATCTGAGATGTTGCAAAACTGAGGTCAGGGTAGAAGGCCAACGTCAAAATCACTGGTCAAGATCAGGAAATTGGTAAAAATCACGATTTTTGTGTGAAGGGGAGATGATTTGATTAGTAAGTACAGCTTCGTGCTACCCTCAGTCATTATTATAATTACATTCAGTGACTACTAGATTTCACATTACGTAACTTTCCACCTCCAATTTACCTTATCCAGCCATGAACTTACTCAGTGAACTGCCCTTTTATAATTATAATATAGATGTTGATTGCACTCTCGCCCCAGACAAAGATAGACTTCTCGAAGGATTTGAATATATGTGTTTTAACCCCATACAGCTTAATTACTCCGAAAATTCTACTTATGCGACAGACGATACTGAAGGTGAGCTTTCCCACTGGGGAAACATCGGATCACACCAGTCCAATTACTATTTCGAAGACCAATTTGAATCGTTCATCAGAACTAATTCCATCTCGGACAACAAATCTATCTCGACCCTACATGTTAATGCAAGAAGCTTAAAAAAACACTTCAGTGAAGTCGTTGCACTCATCCATAACATGAATTTTAAATTTTCTTTCATTGGAATTTCGGAAAGCTGGCTCGACCCCTCGACCGAAAAGCTGTACACTATCCCTGGTTATCAACCTTTTCCTCTTTCGAGGAAAACAAAGCAAGGCGGGGGGATTGTTCTTTATATTAACGATATATTCACCAGCTGTAAAATTCGCGACGATCTCTCTTTCACTGATGAACATGACCAACATGAATCACTCTTTGTTGAAGTTTTTGATGGTAAAACCACATATATTATTGGATTAATTTATCGCCCACCTGGACAAAATGTTGACAATTTCAACACCAGTTTACTTTCCATCTTAAATAATCTAAAACCCGAAAATAAAAAATGCATTATAATGGGAGATTTCAACATTGATCTTTTCAAAACCAATCACCATGGCCCATCAAAAACATTCCTGGAAACCATGAAAACATTTTATTTTTTCCCAAAAATTACAAAACCCACCAGAGTAAAATCTCATTCAGCGACTCTAATAGATAACATATTCACAAATTTTCACGAAGACGACCTGGGTTCTGGTATAATGCTATCTGACATAACTGACCATTTTCCTATTTTTCATGCAACAAACCGTCTTTCGCCTTTACCCAATACATGTAAGTCGACAAACACGTTCAAATCCCGAAAAGTAAATCCTGTCCAAAAAGAACTTTTCGAGGAGAAACTAACAAACTTGGACTGGCAACAAGTACTTAACGATGATGATACTAACAGCGCCTTAAATACTTTCATGGACACATTTACTAATATATACGATGACTGCTTCCCCATAATAACTAGAACCACCCATAAGATTACAATACTTAAACCGTGGATAACCCCATGCTTGCTACACTCTATTCGAGAAAAAAATAGATTATACAAGATGCACATATCGAAAAAAGATTGTGAGGTAACTCGTGAATATAAAGTTTATAGGAACAAACTAAACCACACTCTTAGATTAGCAAAGAACAAATACTATGAAAACAAATTTAGTGAATCTTATAATAATATTAAAGGAACTTGGAAAGTCATAAATGGATTATTAGGTAGAAAAAAATCTAGCGATCTTCCTAGTGTTTTTAATTTCAATGGTAATGATATCACGGAACCTTCGGAGATTGCCACAAAGTTCAATGACTACTTCTCCTCTATTGCCTCCGATCTGGCCTCAAAAATTCCATCTACTCAAAATAACTTCACAAAATATCTTGACAATACATACAATAAAGACTTCTCCTTCAAACCGTGTACACCATCTGAAATAAATGAGATAGTGCATATGCTTAAAAATGGCTCACCTGGCATTGACGCCATTCGCATGTCACTCATAAAACCGATATCGAGCCTAATATCTGCTCCCCTATCGCATATTGTAAATCTTTCCTTCCAAAATGGAATCGTTCCCACTTCCCTTAAGAATGCAAAGGTTACTCCAGTTTTCAAATCTGGAAACAAAACCCTAGCCGAGAATTATCGCCCTATTTCTGTTCTGCCATGTTTCAGCAAAATCATTGAAAAACTTGTTGTTTTGAGGATGATCACATTCCTAGAAGCAGAGATGATTATCTCCCCTAATCAATATGGATTCCGAGCAAACCATTCTACATCTCTTGCCGTTCCTCCTTTATACGACAAACTCGTTGCTGCAAAGGAACTAAAGCAGTTCAGCATTACTACTTTCTTGGATCTTTCCAAAGCCTTTTATACAGTAAATCACGAGATCCTCTTACATAAACTTGATCACTATGGTTTCCGGGGTGTCACAAATAACTGGCTTCGTAGCTATCTATCATCTCGACAGGCCCGTACGCAGGGGGTGGGGGGCCGAACCCCCGCCCCCCGCTCGCACAAAGTTGACTTTTGGTCCGCCCCACGGTTACGCGGTATATTCAGGATTATTGAGTTCTGCGTCGACCCCGCTTGGTCTCACCGGAAAATAATTGACCAATGTTATATTTCTCGTGTAGGCTATTATGTGTGTCCAATAACACAATAAAACAGTGAGGATTAATAGTGAAATAAATCAGTGCTAGTGTTGGTTGTATTTTTACCTGAATTAACGACCGTTGTTATTTATGTTTCCCCATATGGTTCATACTTTTCAGTTATTTTCACGTTTTTTGGACCCTATAAAAACAACACAGCAGCAGTTATATTAGAGCACTATTTCCCCCTTAGAAGGCGCTAGAATGCGCCAAATGAAGTCTAGAATTTCAAATTTTGTCGGAGGGGGGCATGCCCCCGGACCCCCTAGCGTGGCGCGCTTGTATTGTAGCACGCATTGCTGGGACGTTCCGCTTTATATGAATTCGCACCCCCGCGCTAGAAATCCTGCGTAGGGGCCTGCTCGACGCTAATGTGTATCATACAACGGCACTATATCTTCTTTCAATCCTATCAGAACGGGTGTGCCACAAGGATCAATACTATTCTTAATATATATAAATGACATTACGAAGGCCACATCGGTTCTAGACATTAATCTTTTTGCTGACGATACAAGTGCTATACCCTATCCGATGCCGATTTTATTAGACTTTAAAATATGTCACAGGAACTTGAAAAGTTTCATGCCTGGTTTTCCTGAAACAAACTTTCATTAAACGTGAA
Source organism: Hanleya hanleyi (assembly GCA_036873755.1). Lineage (NCBI taxonomy): Eukaryota > Metazoa > Mollusca > Polyplacophora > Lepidopleurida > Hanleyidae > Hanleya > Hanleya hanleyi. The sequence goes on along the minus strand of JAVTVY010018851.1, from coordinate 59,472 downwards.
AAAAAAATTATATCATTTAAACCAAATAGATCAACAAACGTAAATATCCCTAAGGTTTCAATATTTGGCACCGAAATTGAACCCGTTTCTAGCTTTAAATTCCTCGGGGTTTATTTTAACGATAGATTAAATTGGCAAACACATACTGACGAACTAACTTCAAAAATTTCGAGAAATATCGGTGTTATCAACGCAATACGGAACTGCCTCAACAGGAAAACCTTGATTATGCTGTAGTATTCTTTGTTCTATTCTTACGTATCTTACTGTAATTTAGTATGGGGAAACACAGTCTCAACTCATCTCAACACACTTGTGATATTACAAAAGAGAATTAACCGTGTAATAACTTCCAGTGGTAAATATGCCCATTCTAGTCCCTTAATGAAACAACTAAACATCCTCCCCCTATTTCAGTTAAACAACTTCCTAATTTTATTATTTACTCACAGATTTCTCAATAATCCCCTATCTATTCCTACCAACTATTCAAATTATTTTACAAAACTCTCTGAAGTCCATTGTTATCCCTCTCGACAAGCCAATCTCAATCTATATAGGGCGAGAGTGCACTCAAATCTATCATTTTATTGCACAAAGTCGAAAGCATCACGAATATGGAACGCTTTACCTAATGACCTAAAATCGTGTGTATCACAATCACCATTTAAGTCTGGACTGAAATCGCACCTCATTCAATTATCATGATATGTGCATCAGTGTACTGAAGGGTGTACTTTCTAATTATACTCAAATTGTAAATCTTGGAGTTAACTCTTCTCAGGCCAACACAAGGGACACGAGACAAACCTATTTTATACAAAAAAATGTTTTATTGATCTATTTGCATATATGCTGAGCTCCCACTATATATATCTTATAGAACTATAATTCACTACACAGGACTCCATGATGTATTCACCATTTATATATTGATATATTTGTGAAATATTTCTATTATTATTATTATTATTAATTATCTGGGATTTAACAAGCCTTCTGGGGTTTTATTCCCGCCATATTTCTATGTATTTATTCCCTACCTGTACATATATATTATTTGTATATGGTGAATAAACAATCAATCAATTCTCGAGACAAAGCGATTCCTGCCACAAACAAGAGCGAAACCCTGTAGCAACTAGTAATGACACAATTGTCGTATTTGTGCATTAGTGGTCGACCCTGCATGTAGCTAAGATTCATAGCGTCTCCCTTCCTTCAACGCTATGCCGGCAACAAATACATTTCCCTGTTGGTAACTCGAACATCTCCATGGCGCACTTATTATTACCTTTGCGCCCTATTGGACCTTCATTAACTTGAGAAAATAGGCCGCCATGAATAAAAATACAGAAATGGCAGACTAATATATCGGTCATATATTAATTACAGACGTTAAAATTATCCCTATGGAGCCTCAAAATCACCTGAAATCGAGGGTCAAGAAGATGGGCATTTCCGTCATAATAGACCCCGTGTATACAAGGGATGATGATCACAACATCGATTATGGTATTTTTTATCCATGGCGGCCCATTTTCTCTGGTTAATGAAGGTCCAATAGGGCGCAAAGGTAATAATAAGTGCGCCATGGAGATGTTCGAGTTACCAACAGGGAAATGTATTTGTCATCGGCATAGCGTTGAAAGGAGACGCTATGAATCTTAGCTACTCTGCATGCAGAGTCGCCTGCTAATTACACAATTGTGGCATTAGCTGGAGGCCTGACAACTGCTAATGACACAATTGCGACAATTGCTACAGAGCCCTCATGTAAGGAGTGATCCTGCCTTTGCAAAAAAAAACAACAAGTTAATCCTATAAAAACACAGCTGCGCCGATAGCAGTGACAGGTTCACTGGGACGTGCTTTGACAGCGGATCGTTCATTCACTCGCTGGCTTACCGCGGTAACTCTTTGTATAACATAGGGCGGGTAGCAATTGCGACAATTGCTACAGAGCCCTCATGTAAGGAGTGGCGTTGTGTCTAGAGAAGAGGACACAATCCTGCCTTTGCAAAAACAAAAACAGCACGTTAATCCTATAACAATACAGCTGCGCCGATAGCACCGGCAGGTTCACTGAGACGTGCTTTGACAGCGGATCGTTCATTCACTCGCTGGCTTACCGGTAACTCTGAAACATAGGGCGGGTTTTTAAATTATAGATAACTGATGTAAATATGATATATAGGGATCAGGAACAGAGGAACAAAATCACTCAAGAAAAGATTTGCCCAGTCATTTTCGACCTTTACCTTCTATCGTGCATTGCCTGAAACATGACAATAGATTTCACGCGATTTTCTCAAAATTTCGTAGATCTTTCGTTGAGACTATACGTCTATCAAAATAATAGACCATCTGTTTTTTACCTTGTTTGCGCCAAAACGAGAATCCAGATGCCATCGGCCTCCAAGATCTACTGTTGACATAATCTAATCTGAGGCGAGTGGGGGTCGCTTCTCTCTTGCAGGAAACAAGCCTATGTTTATGTGTACTATGATTGTCTTTTTGAATTTGGTGCTAATACTGTTATATGGAATATGGAATAGGTCTTTGGATTATGGACGCGGATATTCTCTAATGGACGACGGCTGGATTATGAATGACGGACTAGACGCTTGTAATTCATCCTGAGTTTAATTTTGTAATTTATGTAAATGTTTAGCTTTTAACACCCTTTTATGTTGTTCTTAAATTCCAGTGTGTAAATGTGGATTGTGTGTGGTGATGGGAGTTTTAGAAATAGCTATAATATTGACAGATGAATATTTTGATACTGTTTTCTATATTTGATTAATTCATCCCACTAATTATACGCAACATATGTATGTGCTTGAAGATACCGACGTACTGACATGACGTCAAAAGACCCACAGGCCCATTTTCTGCGTGCATATCTAAAAACACCCCACGGACCAGAAATGATCCATGTGATCATTTGTATCTCAGTCACTCTTTTATTGTAGCTGTTCATGTAGACATATTAAATGACATGCCTGCATGGCCACGTGTGGATATAGTTTAATGTGTTTTTGTAGCATCCATATTCATTGAATAAAATGCACTGTCATTAGATAAATCTAATTATTATAACCCATACCACAATTGTTCCTGATTGAATGTAATTCTGGGTATGAAATATATCCTCTAAAGAATGTGTGCACAGTAGTCTTTCGTCCAGGCCCGACGACATTAAATAAACATAAACAAGTGTCTAATCCGTCATTCAATATTCAGCCATCGTCCATCAAAAACTGTCGGCGTGCATAATCCAAAGACTTAATTCAAATAATTTATTAGCACCAAATTAAAGAAAAACAATTATGGTATACAAAAACATAGGATAGTGTCATGCAAGAAAAAAGCGGTTAACAGTTTCCAATGACGCCGGCAAGACAAAAAGATCAAGTCCGTATCGGCGATCAGTATTCTTATTCATATGATTTTCCTTGTACAGTCGTTATCTGGAGAATGATGTATCTCAGTCAGGCTTTGATTGTTCCTGTTCATATAATCACCGTGAGGGTCTTGAAGTACATGAGTTCCTGCGACCCCTAGCTCTGGGTTAAGCGGAATTAGACACAAGTTACGAAACGCTAAAGATCTTGCACACTACGCTCGTATTGTGCTATCAGCATGTGGCATGTATCGCCGAATTTGAGAAACTTTAAGTGGAGGCGCCTGATGATATAGCCTTGTTTTAGAAGTTTCTGCAATAATGTTTTGTGACGTTCATCTAGCAAATGCTACCAGGCGAGGTATGTATACGCCATATGCAGGTCAGTAGTATATAAGAGGATTTCGAGTCAGGTTTTCCAGGGAGGTAACTCTTGGTTCCTTTTTTCCGCCAAGGGGCGCTCTTGTAGGTATGACGTCACTTCCGGTCTGGGTGAATGGAGCGTGACCTGGGAACATGATAGGATATGTACTGACCTGTCTGTGGGTTTTTCCACAATGTCGTTCATCTTCGTGTCTCTTGGGTGATCTCCGTGTTTCTTCGATTATACAAGTGGGTTTTTTCCCACAATGTCGTTCACTTCCACGAAAAGACACGGAGGTGGCCGAAGACACACGGAGGTGCCCCCAGATGTCACGGAGGTGCCCGAAGACACACGGAGGTCACCGAAGATGTCACGGACACTCCCGAGTCTCTTCGGTCACTACCCCAAGATACAAGTGGGGTTTTTCCCACAATGTCGTTCACTTCCGAGTCTCTTCGGTCACTTCCCACGAAAAGACACGGAGGTGGCCGAAGACACACGGAGGTGCCCCAAGATGTCACGGAGATCACCGAAGAGACACGGAGGCGCCCGAAGATGTCACGGAGGCGCCCGAAGATGTCACGGAGGCGCCCGAAGAGTCACGGAGGTGCGCGAAGAGTAACGGAGGTGCCCGAACATGCCCGAAGAGACACGGAGGTGACCGAAGACACACGAAGGTCACCGAAAACACACGAATGTCACGAAAAAACGTATAAAAGTGGAAATTTTTAGGGGATTGCTGCATTCATTGGCCTGCTTGACCAACCTGCTCACCGAGCTGAGTTTCTGCAGCACCGTATCCATATCGTTGATGAGATGCAGCATGTGGCCGATATATGTGATCTGCTCATGGTGGAAAACATAATCACTAAACACATAGGGGTAGAGATCATGGCGGAGAAGACCTATATGGCACGAAACAGAGCCCTCATCGACCTCATACCATGCCGTGGCTCCTTAGCATTTCAAGCCTTCGTGGAGGCGCTGAAGAAGACGGGAAATGAAGGAATAGCAGGTCTACTTCAAGCCCAGGATTCAAAAGATAATATCTTAGTCATGGACATGGACATGGACATCGCCGAAGGGCGTACAGCTACCAAACGTACGCACCAAGAGTCCGGTTCACCTGCCAAACCCGGTCCACCTGCGAAACGTCCCCGACTAACACCTTTAGAAATACCTCAGCAAGTGCTTCAGCCAGTGCCCCAGCAAGTGCCTGAGCAAGCGAAGGAAGAGGTGCTACTTCCCATGTCTGTGCAGGAGATGAATGATATTATCCAGCAGGCCTACCAGGCGGCCCAGACGAACACTTGGGAGCTCTCTCCCTATTTAACTGTGAGCGTCAGAGAAGAGGAAGTGCATTTTAACGCACCGGCCTGGGACGACAAACCACCTAAGCATATCGCCTTGACGTTGGACACCTGGATAAGAGTGCAGGCCATTTATTACGCCGTCGATGCGGTCATTGACCACCAGGGAAGCGACAAAGCGAAATTTTATGTGGGTGACGACATCTTCCTCACCTGTTCTATGTTCAACAACATGCTGCTGGTGCATATTCGTAAATGGAAGTTGAAGGGAGAAAAGCGTAATTCTTTACCTCAGGGCGTCACCCTGCAAATACCTGCGTGGCGGAAGCTGGAGAGTTTCACAGGTGAAATACATGAAGTCCTGTCTGACCAGGCGACTCAGTATATTTATAAGAAGTACATCGACACATTCCTGGATCATCTCAGACCCCGCATTCGACACTTGCGTATCCAGCAATGTGCAGGCTGTGGGAACAAGAACGGTCTCTTCAACACGCATACGTGTATGGACAATAGTATACCATCAGACGCGCTGATGACAGAGGGGCTACAGGCCGTTAACGAGGTGCAAATTGCCGAGGCATTGCAAGCTGCCTGTCCACCCAGAATTCCACTTGAACAGATTGCCACCTTCATATACGTGCACCAGGGGCAGAAAGACAATGACGAGTTCAAACAAGTCTTGTTGCATAAATATTGAACATTTCACACAAGTCTTGTTGCATAAATATTGAACATTCAGACATCAACGTATTCCTACATTCTATTTTCATTCTATGTTCATTTAAGCGCCTTGGTAGCGTATAATTGTATTAGAAAAATTCAACACCAAGAGTCTACTGTGGTGAAGACCTTATGTTCATTCTACTGTGTTAATAAATATTAGAAATTCAAATGTGTGTTAGTGTTCACTCTATGCAAAGGGGTATTGGTGTGGGAGTTGGTGTTTTGTGCTTGTAGTTAGAAAGTTTCGCCTCTTTCGGGTGTAATTAGGTGGCCCTAATAAGGGACTTTGGAAAGAACAGCGGGTTGGTCATCACACTGTCACGGTCGGAATATTTTTTTGATGCCTGATGCCCATCCCCGACACACAGGGCATCGTATCTTCAAATGAAGCTCCTCTGTCTCTGCGCACTGGCACGAGCCCGCTATGCATGTTAAGCTTAGCACGCATACACCACATAGGCACAGGTGACCACAAGGAAAAAAGACGTACATCGTCTCGTCGTCTTGACACACGGTACAGGTCGATCTCTTCTGCTCCCTAGCCAGTTGTAGGCGTAGTTTAGACTTTTCTTCTTCTAATTCGTCAATTTGTTGGCTCAGGCGGCTGATCTCTGGTGATGGTGTTGTCATTCCTGTTGCGGTCGCCGTCGCTGTGGTAGCCGTCGTTGTGGTAGCCGCCTGAGTCGAAGCTGTAGTTGCTGGGGTCTACTACTGTTTAACCACTCCAACTCTCCGTGTACATCTTCATCGTCTGTTTCATCATCATCATCCTCTTCCTGCACAGCGTCCCTTATTTCTCTATCTTGTTGTGCGCCTCTCATCCTCAAAGCTTCAGCAATCTGAGCTTCAGCAACACGCTGCAAGCTCGTAATGATTGTAACATGTTCGTTGTCTTCTCGCTTCGAGCGAATCCGTTCTCTATGTTCTCTAGGATCTTGTGTCCCGTGTTCATTGCGTTGAATAGTGCCCGTCTACTAGGATTAGCCATGATGCAGTTGAATGAATGGATAGCTGACGAGACACTGCGCGCTTTTTATAGTATAACCGTAGAGCGCCCGTATGAGGGCGCGGACGTCATCGAAATCTTCACAGTGAAACCATTGTGCCTGCTCAGGTCCGCTGAAATTTTGTGTTTCTTTTCCATCTTCAAACCGGTCTCATTTTGCAATAAATGCTTAAATTTTAAGCTCAAGTTTAAATAAGTTTTACACGTCAACTCGCATTTATTGCAAAATGAGACCGGTTTGAAGATGGAAAAGAAACACAAAATTTCAGCGGGCCTGAGCAGGCACAATGGTTTCACTGTGAAGATTTCGATGACGTCCGCGCCCTCATACGGGCGCTCTACGGTTATACTATAAAAAGCGCGCAGTGTCGTCTGCTATCCATTCATTTTGAACTACATCATGGCTCAATACATGGATATTGATGGAGTGCACAATATTATTAACGAGTCGTGGCTTGACAACATATTAGAAGAGCTATGCAAAGATGATGAACAAGAAGAAAAAGAAGACCAGCCGGTAGATGGCAGCGAGACTTTCACCCCAGTTTCACAACAAAAGCGGCAGTATCTTCACCATGCCACGGGTCAATTCATCGATATTGAAGACGACGAAGAAGAAAAAGAAGAGGCGGCGGATGGAGATGTCACCGCCAATAGTACCTACCACGTACGGCCTGATAGTACCCCCCAACACGAACGGCTTGAACGAGTCATACAAGATCTGTTCAAACAACAAGACCAAGAACAAGAACAAGAAAAAGAAGCAACCGGTGAATTCATCGATGGAGTGGACAATAGTCCCTACGACTGCCGGCTTGATCCTACCTACGACGAACAGATTGATGAACTCGTACAAGATATGTTCGAAGAAGACCAAGAACTTGAAAAAGATATCTTGAGTACTACTGTACCGAAATAAGAAGACTGGAGCGAGACACAACATGGGGAGCGGCACAGTATTTGCCCTGTGTCCAATGCAGTAGTCGCTACGCCAAATTCGCTATTTTCCCGTGTGGACACCAAGCGGTATGTATCCGCTGTATCCACAGACATGCAGGAAGACCAGTCCCTACGCCCACTTACAAGCCCATAGCGTGTACACTCGTCGCGCTGAAATGTCCCGTGTGTACCAAGAGGGGAGAAAACCTGTTCCGATCGATGTAATTCCCTTACATCTTCCTAACGGTCCTTATGAGGACCACCAATTATACTCGAAAGAGCAAGCTTCTAATTAAAAGCACAAAACACCAGCTCCCTGCATGCACACACCTAGGTAAAAATAGGTAATTAACACTTAGTGAATGGGAACTTCCTACCAACAGCGCCCAGGTAAAAAAAATAAAAAATAAATAAATAAAAAAAACACTATTAGTATGAATGTACGAGTGTAAAAAAAAAATTTGTTGTCAGGAGGTGTGGGAGATTGGTAATCATAGAGGAGAGGAGATTGAGATATACCGAGTAGCCTCGGAAAAAAGCCGAATGTAAAAAAAAAAATTGTTGTGAGGTGTGGGAGATTGGTAATCATAGAGGAGAGGAGATTTGCATTCGTAGGGTCTAGGGGCAATTGTTATAAGTGCTGTTCGTTAGAAGTCCCCTTTCGTAAGATTGGGGTGGCCCTGAAAAGGACCTTTACGGTCAATTTGTTTACCCTGTTTTATTCAGGGGATGGAGTTTTCCTGTCTACTCCATGAAACTGGCGGAAAAGTATCGTCCGGGCTGTTGTTGTTGTTCATCCGGCACTGATGGAATGTTGTCCAGGAAGGATGCCGGCGCAATTCTGGGTAATTCGCCGATGTCTACAAACTCCGGCTGGCATTGTTGTCTCTCCTGGAGCTGTTGTTGTTCCTCGTTGAGGGCATCTCGCAGTGCGTTTAACCAATCCTCCCCGGTTAAAGTTGTGAGCGCCCTTGTCACAGTATGGTACAAAGCCGCCCAGGACAGCGGCGTGTAGTTGATATTGTCCCGCGTCCATCTGTGAATTTCCTCCAGCCAAAATGCTTTCATTCCCCTCGCCAGCTCCTCTCTCTCCCTCTTCTCCTTTGCCGCACCTTTCGCCGTTGACATTTTCGCTACCCTGCTCATGATCTTCAATATCTTAAATGTGATTTGAATGCGTCTTTTCCCCACGCGTCCCCTGGGTTTTATACTGAGTATAGAGTGGATTATTTTCATTGGCTGTTAAAACAGGGCGAACCTCTTTCATTGGTTCTGTCTCCGTCATTTCCATTGGTTGATATACGGGACGCTGATTGGCCCAATAAGGCTCTTATAATACCTCCTGGGTTAACATTTCAATCCCGTATTTTTGCACCAAACTGGTATAGCAAAATCCTAGGAAAAATCAATTTGTATCTCTATAACATTACACCCCGAATGATCACGGACTTTGACGAAGGTGGGGCCATGGAAAATAAAAACTATAACGTGTACGGGTACGAACTAGCATAGAGAGGCACGAAAAAAATAAAACTATAACGTGTACGGCTACGGACTAGGGGTTAATTTAACATGACACTACCGAGTGATCACGGACTTTCACGAAGGGTGAAGGGAGACGGAAAAATAAAACCAGAACGTGTACGGGTACGGATTAGGATAGAGAGACACGAACAAATAAAAAACTGTAACGTGTACGGCTGCGGACTAGGAGTTAATTATACCCATAGGGGCACTCGACATTGTAGTATAAAAATTACCCATCCATCACTATTTTTGCGGGGAGTATAGGTTAGTCCACTAGGCACTGACGGGGTGTAGTATAAGCGCCTGCACAGCGCGCTACTCCATATATACAGGCCTCCCTAGCCGGTGTTTTGTCATTCACCACCATGGGAGCGATCGGAGCAGATGGTGAGCTTGCGTTGTTCCAACTCACCGCCAACGTCACCCTGATCGTCAATGACCATCACCTGCAGCTCATCGAAGAACAACCCCGAGAGGTGAAGCTATTTTTAACCCTAGCAGGGTGGACTCTATTGACACGGTTGTTACAGGGAAAGGAGCCCGAAGTCGATTTCATGCACGTGGGAGTGGGTGTCTACCTACGAAGTGGTGGAGATGATTCTTTTTTTCCCGGTTAGAACAGCGTGGTGGTCCCCATATCACACTCCGTCCTGCATTATGGCAGGCGCTGAAAGCTATTATCCCCGACGTCCACGACTTACTGCACCCCGACGCGAACTCTGTGGCTACCCGGACTCTTACACCTGGCTGCACCCTATTGTTGTATCCCAAACGAGTGGACCTCACCCATAACCGCACTGGGTGGGCACCCAAAGCCGACGTCTCTCTGTCCCCGGAGGGATGGACCACCTTGAAACGTGTGTTAAAGGGAACAATGGACGGTGATAGCATTCACCTGTGTGACCAGGTCTACATTTTCCGCGGCGCCTTTTTTGCTCAACTCATTTGTCTGCACGGAGGACATTTTACCCTGGACCCTGATCTATGGGCGGCCTTGTAAAAAGTAGTCCCCATTGTCGATGAAGTACTATATATATATGGTGCACACAGGCTAGAGTGTCAGTGTCTTATCATGAAGCGAACACACAACAGCGCAACCCAGAGGGGCACCCGGTGGGGCACCCGCAAGGCCGGCCAGCAGGAGTCCACGTGGAGTAAGACTGTGAACAAGGTGTTAACAGATTTGTATTACAACCCAACCAGTCCAGCCGCTTATAGTGCTGTGGGAGCGCTCGCTCGAGCTGCACATTCCCAAGGCATCAGTCGAACTGAAGTTCGAGAATGGTTAAAAACCCAAAACACTTATAGCTTACATCGAGCAGCCCGACGACATTTTCGCCGTAACCGAGTCATCGTAGGAAGCGTAGACGCACAATGGCAGGTCGATTTGGTCGATATGAGTCGATTTGCTGCCCACAATGATGGACATCGGTACATGTTGACCTGTATCGATATTTTATCCAAGTACGCGTGGGTGCTACCCATCCGGACTAAAACAGGAGAGAATCTGGTACGAGCGTTCCAGCAGATTTTCAAGACGGGTCGCAAACCCCTCTATTTGCAAACGGATGAAGGCACAGAATTTCTCAACCGCCACTTTCAAGCCTTTCTTAAGAAACAGAAGGTGTACAACGAGGCCAAAGCCTCTGTGGTGGAACGATTCAATCGAACCTTCAAAAGACGAATGTACAAGTATTGTACCGCCAAAAGCACCCGACGGTACATCGATGTGCTACCTCAACTGGTCCAAGGATACAATCGAGCCTATCATCGCAGTATCCAGCGGGCTCCCCTCGATGTGACGGAACGCAACGAACATCAAGTGCGCCGTACGCTGTACTCGATAGAACCAAGTCCACTCACGTCACCCCGTTACAAACGCGGGGATGTGGTACGGATCAGTAATGTTAAAGGGCAATTTGAGAAAAGTTACTTGCCCAACTGGAGTGACGAACACTTTGTCATCGTTCGCCATAGCCCTCGAAACCCACACGTCTATCAACTGGAAGATCTACAAGGAGAAACCCTGCGAGGCACGTTTTACGAGGCAGAATTACAACCGGTGGTAAAAACACGGAAAGACTACTACACGGTGGAAAAGATTTTAAAAACGGAACGTCGACGTGGCATCCCCTATCATTTCGTCAAATGGCAAGGTTGGTCCAGTTCGTTTAATTCCTGGGTTTCAGCCCGTGACATAAAACGGCTATAAATTCTACCTCACATCGCCTACAGCCTTCAGTCTAGGGTTGTACCATGGATAGTGCACATCTGCCCTTACTGCTGCGGACTCGAAAAGGACAAGTCGGTACCGTCGTGTGTCTACTAGTGCTTCTGGGTACCTTATTTCGAGGAGTCTTCTACGATTTGGCGTACCTGATATCCTCTTTCAACCTACCATCCACTCGTCCAATAGCTGCCCCCAACGTCAAGTGCAATCACCCAACACCACCACCACCACCATCTCTCATATTACGCTGCGGAACATTACCAGGGTACCACCAGGTTCTACAACCCATCCCACTACGCGGTCTAGTCCTCCTACTACTACTACTACTCTACGGAACTTCACCAGGGTACCACCCGTGTACCTGCCTAGTCCTACCCTCAGGAGCCCACTACCAGCATCACATCTACCAGGGCAAAACCACGACAACATAGGACTCCCACCACCACCACCACCACGACGCTAACACCTAGAGTGGGTATAGTACCACGTTTACCACGGCAACGGTACCCGCACGACTACGACCCCCGGTGGGATCCACGACAACGGTGGTGGGCCTCTGAATGCTTGGCGCAAATCACCAAATAACCTATGGATCCTCGGTGGCAGCATCCCTTCACGTGTCTCATCGCTGGACCGGGTCGGGAAAAACACACTTCGTTCAACGGCTCATCCAACACGGGTCAGCCCTCATTTCACCGTCCGTGGCTCGCATCCTCTGGTGTTATGGAGCTTGGCAGCCTGCGTACGAGGAACTGGCACGCATACCTGGACTCACCTTGGTGGAAGGATTACCCCCAGAGGATACCCCAGAAGACACGTTGGTAGTGGTAGACGATCTGATGACCGAAACGGACAGTCGGGTGACGCGTCTCTTTACGAAAGGGAGCCATCATCGTCGGTTGAGCATCATCTACATCGTCCAGAATCTCTTCAGTAAGAACAAAGAGCACAGGAACATCAGTTTGAATGCTCAGTATGTGGTGTTGTTCAAAAACTCCAGAGACGCATCACAAATTATGCACCTGGCGAAACAGATGTACACTAAAAACACGGCCTTTGCGCGGGAAGCCTTTGAAGATGCCACCCAAGGGACCCACGGTTATCTGCTCATCGACTTGAAACAAGGGACACCCTCGGCACTTCGATTACGCACCCACATTTTTCCCTGAGAGTTCCAGACGGTGTACACGCCCAAATAAAAGAAGACACAACCCTCTAGCATTCACTTCCTCATCATGCCTGCACGGATACGGAAGCACGCGCCGGCCCTCCGCGTATTACGCAGCGCGCCGCCGGAGGTGGGCCGGGCCCTGGTGCGCGGCGCGGACGCGGGATTGGTTCGGTGTTTGTGTGAAGTGGCTCATAATGTGTTAAAAGGGAATGTTCCTCTCATTCCTCTGCAGAAAGGGAAATTGCAACGGCACAAGACGGGTCTCCGAACGCTGGTGAAGAAGACGGGAAGTTTAAAGAAAAAGAAACAGGTGTTACAGCGAGGTGGATTGCTCGGGGCACTCCTCGCACCCTTAGCCGCCTCCGTACTGGGACCGTTAGTAGGGTCCATCTTGGGTGGAGCCCGCTAACGTCATGGAACATACGAAAAAAATGATGCTGGTCGAACCTCGACTGTTACAGAGTTTGCAATCACCCTATCCCGTGCCTGCCACGGTGCAACAACTCCATTCTTTCGACGAAGAGATGAATAGTATACTCCAACGTCGACTACCCGATCACGAGAAAATTCAACTCTACCATCAGACGCTGAACCGGTACAAGACGTTTATGGATCAATATAGGGGTAGTACACCACCAGCAGCACTACCAGCAGCGCCAGCACCAACACCGCCATCATCGCCTCCGCTGGAAGATGAAGTGTTGACCAGTGTCCCTAAAGCATTCAAGACCAAGGCTCGTTTATTGTTGGACCGGGTGAAACAGAATCCCGATATGGGTTGGAGCGATCAGGGGGAACTGCTTATTCGAAACCGAGTGGTGCCGGGGTCTCATATCACCGATTTGATCAACGATACGGTGCGCTCTCGCAAACACTCTAATCCACCGGGCTGGGAAGCCTCTGCTCAGGGGTTGAAAGACACACACGTCCCTCAAGAATTGGTGGGGAATCTTAACCGTTGGCGGCGGATACAGCGGACCCAGCAATCGCCGAGTAGACCACCACCACCACCACTACCATCTTCTTGGGAACCGGAGTCACCCCCCAAAACACCACAACGACGAGCACCTACTTCGTCACCCCTTTTACCACGCCACCCCCTGAAACTACGTAGCAAGTCAGCGCGACGATCACGACGACGAGGTCAGCCGCCCAAGGCCTGGGAGCCCTATTAAAGCTAGGTGCAGAAGCAAGAAAGCTCAGTCGTCATGTTTTACCTCACGTTGCCCAGTAACAGTTCGCTCGACGTGTTTCCTGACAACACCTTGGCCAAGTACGGGACCCAATTACCGCAACCGTTGCATTTACCTGGACGGTGGGAATGTGGACTGGTGGATATTCAATATCCCTACTCGTAGTACAACGTGCGAGGCAAGGACTTGTGGTATGACGTGACCTACGAAGGCAAAGTAAACCGACTGACTCTACCCGAAGGAAACGGCGTAAATGTAGGAGGGCCTGGCACATGGTCTGAAATTCACACTCCCACATTTCGATGAGGTGGTATCCCCTCTCTTTGATGTTATCGCCGTTCTCCTGGACTTCTTCCCGTAATTCTTCCGCCGATTTCCCACGTCGTTGGTTGAAGCGTCCAGCGCTGAAATGGCATTCGTGGCCGTGCCAACAGCAGCCGTAAAATTGAAATACGGTCGGTGTTCTACCCACAAGGGCAAACCCATCGACGGGGAGTCGACGATCTCCTAGACGCTTCTCTGTGGCGTTGGTCTGATGGCGTATAGAAATTCCCTGTCGATAGGCTTCCCAGTCCAACCACTGGTCGGCGAGATGTTTGTAGGGGGTGCGTTGCGGTGTGAAATGTTGATCTTCCGCCAACCAGCGCGTATAATGACCGCTGGGCATGGGCTGGGCAAGGGACCACAGGTACAGGGCATTGGCATCGAATCCGATGATTTTAGCACAGGGTTTCCCAGCGAGTGGTGACGTCCTTCTCGTGGTAGCTGTGAAAAATAAGACTGGGCCCGCCGACGATGTTCTGTTTTAGACAATCATACATGTCCTTGTCTTTTTGCTGTATCAGCGAGAAGTAAGTGGAACAATCTTGAAAGAGATGGCGAAGCGCCAGACCCGGTAAACTCAAGCACTCCTTGAATATGTCGACGTGCATCTCACGACGAAAGAGTTGAACCATTTTCTCGGCCGCTTCGAGGAAAGGAACCACATCTAAGTTATTATACCATATCAGGAAATCTCGCAAGGTCTGCATATGTTGGTCTTTCCATACCTGCTGTAGTTCCCGGTACGTGTCTTCCGAACATTCCACTTGCTTCAAATCGTCAAAGAACGCGTGCCGGGGTGGCAACTGTGTTTCCTCCAAGCGGTCGAGCGTCGATATATACGTGTAAGGGAACCTCCCTTTGGTTTGTGCACAGTCATATGCCTTCACCCACTGATCATAGCTATAATTTGGAGCTAAGTAGTTCCGTACATCCAGGAAATGGAGTGACGTGGTAGTGAGGGCCATATGATTATTGATCTTCTTGATGACGGACTTGATGGTATTAGCCTGGGCCAAGTAAGGGTTAAGAAATTCCTTCACCATGTTAAGATCGTATCGCCCCGAGTTGAAGCCGAGCACAGGTAACTGGCCTAGCTATTGTAGGAAGCGGGCTTTCAATTTCTCCGCATACGGTTTAGGTAAAGGTACATCCTGCGACTGAATGTGTTCCGGCTCTTCATCCTCGCTGAACGATACACCTAGTATAGGAATCCGGTCGTCCAGTTGGTCCAGTACGTTCTCGAACTTGGACACCAACAATTCCGTACTGGCCGCACTGACTTCCTCTAAATAACCCATCGTGCGGGTAATCAACTCATGGGAGTCCCCCGACGACACGAAACAGATGGGCGCAGCGTCATAGCCGGGTACGTTGGTGGAAATGCTCACACTGAGGGGAATATGGCGCTGCGTCCACTGCGTTTCCGCTGAGAACATGTCCATGGGTTCCAACAGGGCCTCGAAATCGTAACACGCCCGGTAGGGAAAATAACGGTCCTCTTCCGGTATGACAAAACCCTCATCGGCCAGCTCCTCGAAAATGGTAGGCGTATTATGGTACACACCACCAGGAAATTTGCGTTTCACAGCATTGTCACAAATCTTCTCGTGCCGATGTAAGTTGTAAGATTCTTTGAACACCCGATGACACGATGGATTGCGCGTACAGGCTCATATCGTAGATGAGGGAAAAATGACTCACCCCGCCGTCGTCGAAGACATTGACTTTCATCGTAGAAGCATACCGTTCTGTTGAGCCATGAACCAGTTCAGCAGCAAATATGTCATCCTCGCATCGTAATCGGTATACAAAGATATTGATGCTGAACAGAGTTTCCACGACATCCAAATACTTAAAGGGACTCCCCGGAACTGCCGCTCATCCAGGTCTTGCTCCTGTAAATACTGTCTCCAATAGCCATTGGCCACTTTCTCACAAGCCTTGGGACCACACTCGTCCAAATGCACGGCCAAACACCGAAATAGACATTTCCGGTCTTTGTAGGGACCACCCCAACCTCCCGTTAACGCATAGTCCTTTTCGATGAAGCAGCCAAGGTGGAAGAGTGACAGGAGCACCGATAAGATGATCTCTCATTTTGGTGACGAAAAATGTGACGTTGGTGACCATTTTCACAATCCATTTGGTATTGGGCCGTTGCAGACGGGCCCATTCCAACGGGTCCAACGTAGTGAGTTGCTCGATGAGTGGCTCCAGAGACATTGCATCCGTCACCGTGAAGGGTTGATCAAACACATAGGTATTATTGCTGGGATAAAAATACCGCAACTGGTCCGTCTCTTTGTGCCGTAAAATGTAGCCGAATGTAATATTCAACTTGAAAGCTGTGACCTGGCCTGTAAAAATGTTCTCGGCATAGGTAGAAAGATACGTGAGGTCCTGCAGTCGAAAGTTATACAAGTCCAATAGACGACGGTGACGGTGAAAACAATGGCGTATGATGTTCCAGTGACGTCGATAAATCTCACTCACACGCTCGTCTTGGGGCAAGACATCAGCCGGAGGCGCTCCTGGATCCCCTGGAAAATCTTCCCCACGTATCATGCTGCGGTGAGGCTCAGACTGGTCAGGTAGGCTGGTGAGGCAGGTTGGTGAAGCAGGCCAATGAATGCAGCAATGCCCTAAAAATTCCCACTTTTATACGTTTTTTCGTGACCTTCGTGTGTTTTCGGTGACCTTCGTGACTCTTCGGTGACCTTCGTGACTCTTCGGTGACCTCCGTGTCTCTTAGGTGACCTCTGTGACTCTTGGGGTACCTTCGTGACATCTTCGGGCGCCTCTGTGACATCTTCGGGGGCCTCCGTGTCTCTTCGGTGATCTCCGTGACATATTCGGTGACCTCCGTGTGTCTTCGGGCACCTCCGTGACATCTTCGGTGACCTCCATGTGTATTCGGCCACCTCCGTGTCTTTTCGTGGGAAGTGACCGAAGAGACTCGGAAGTGAACGACATTGTGGGAAAAACCCCACTTGTATACGGACCTGACCGAAGAAACAAGTAAATATAGGTCTGTATGAATTCTTTTGCAATCAAAATGATCTCAGTATTCACTGGAGTCGATGTTCATAGGACTCAGATGAAAGGGACTACTTGATGACTTGAAAAAGTTCCTCATATACAATGTTCTTTGTGAAGCCCATTGTCAGCGATGTAGACCTTGACGGACTTCTCCCTCTTGTCCCTGTAGAAGGCGGTGAAGAGCTGGCCGTGAGCAAAGACTGGTTCGGGCAGGAAGATGCCAACACTCCGGTTCTCCTGCCCCTGCCCCTAGTTGATGCTGACAGAGAGTCGTAATGCAACTTATTAACACTGCACAGGTATCTAAGTCGATAGCGAAGGAGGAGGTTATTAACTAGGTCGTTGAGTGCGCCACATAGCGTGTCATATAAGCCACATAGCGTGCCAGTTAGTATTCATCTTCATTTTATCCAGCCAATTTCTACGTTCCCACGTTCGAAGTGGAAACGTAGAAAATGGCTTGATAAAATGCAGATGAGTAGTAGGAATAGTAGTAGGACTCGCGATGGATTGAACTAGGTAGATATAGGTGTACATATGATTTTCCGTTAGGGTTATCTGTAGTTCCCTTCAAATGCAGTGAGGGTGGATATATCACTGCGTCATTTATATGGCGATTATCCATATATATATTGCGTTTGGTGAATTAGAAGAAACAGGCGTTGAAATGATCTGTTTTGAATATCTGAATCTGGTCTGCATGTAGTCGTATTCATAAGACAGCAGATATAGGTCAGTCAAAATGGGTGCACAGTTAGTACCCAGTGGAATATCTATATGTTGTTGATATATTGTGTTACAAAATTTCACATAGATGAGACATTCAAGCCACTTTCATGAATGATATCTCTTATATATAGTAGAGCTAAAGAGTGCTTTATGGTTTCGTAAATTAATATATTGGCGATCACTTTTCTTGAACACCGATACTATTAATGGGTTAAGATGGTATAGTGATGAAGGATTGGAGAATGGAGAGTCAAGGAATCCATGTGGAGACATGTATGTACGGTTTGTGTCCTTTCGCATCATGCTCTTCCGTAAGACATTATGAATTGTTCAATATCCACGTACATTCAACGCCAGAGTTTTTAGAAATAGTGACCCCCTATACCTTTCACAAAATGCTTTTACCATCTGAAAGGTCCTCGTCCACAGGGTTGAAAGAAGCTTGACGGTGCAGCTTCTAGAACCAGCTATGAATGTAGTATTATATGCTGTTTTATGCATTTTGGAATCCAGTACACTTTTGGTATATCGCTATGAGTGGGTGGAAGACTAATACCTCTTTCTTTGGAAAAAGCTTTGTGTTTGTTAAATAATCTTCAAGAGTAAATGTAGTTTGGGTGTAAGTAGACATATTTGGTGTGATTATAGTCAATTCATTAACCAGCAACTGGTAATAATAATGTTTACCTATGAATATCATATTATATGAAGCTTTGTCTGCTGAGATTATGACGAATTTACTATGGAGATTTGCTAGAACGTCTTGCGAATTGAGGTTTCTCCGCACTTGTTTTGCTTGCGGAAGGGTGCTGCTGTCAATCTTGGTGAGGTCCAGCCACTCAGCGAGTACTGCAGTTTCAACTTTTTCTCTCTTTGGCCACTCATTAACATACTGTTTAGTGCAATTTGCGCACCTCTGGGTCATTCAGGATTCCTGCATGTCCAGTCCTTTGTCCAAGTAGTTGAGTTTGAAGAAAAGCCGGTCTTAGCATGTTTCGATTATGTTCACCGGAATATACAATCGAAAATGCGCTATATCACCTAACCAGTTAAATTCTGTCCACGGTTTAAAGCTTGATATTACGATATGATGAATTTCACGAATTTCAAAATCCAGATTATATCACACATGAAAAGATTTTCGCCTTTTTACCTTCTACCGATTATATGTACATTGCCTGAAAGTTGACAATAGATTTCATGTCATTTTATTCAGAAATAGAAAATAGACCAGAACAATATTTAAAAAATTAAAACATAAAATATCTCACTAAAAATGTAATACCGACATGCAGTTTTTATTAACCACCTTCATCAACTTGAGGCTTTACTTAATGAAAATCTACAATGTAGCCCAGACGCACAGGAAGTAGTGTAAAATGACGGTTTCTGGAAAACTGTGGAGCTGCTGTGGTCCTACGCATGACGTATTGTGTACCGAAATAGATCGGCTAAATATTAACACACCACAGCCCGAAGACACAAGGAACTTTAACCTCATCATAGGCAAAGGCAAAGTGTGGGATGAGGCGAATTACAAGCGTCTGGTCCGTCATTCATAATTCAGCCGTCGTCCATTAAAGAATATCCGCGTCCATAATCAAAAGATCTATTCCATATTCCACGGGGGGCAATGACGTCATTGCAGGCAAAAATGCAAAATCATTTTATGGCGGACATTGTTTAGAGACTGACTGACCTGAGGCATTCCGCTTCGGTTCACAGGAACATCCCTGATGAGAGATATGCCTGAGATGTACATAAGATATATTCCCGAAATTATCGGAAACAACTTCTCTGAGGTACATGTTAGTACGTATACTCATGTTATAATAAATCCTACACGGGCAGGTGCAGGGTAAGGTCACCCCGAGAAAGTGGGTGTGTATATGAAAATATTTTCATACATTGGGCATTGTTTAAAGAGTGACCGACCTCCGGCGTTTCGCTCCGGTGCACACGCGATTGTATCTATTATTATTCCCTCCGATGCAGGACCTTGCGGAATGTACTACGCAGTTTTGTGTGCCACGAATCATTTCTAAATAAAAATGATATATCTCACAAAAAACGTAAGTCTCAACGGATACAACCGACTAGCTGTAGCCTGCATCCTATACAATGTAGTCTGTAGCATGTACTCTGAATCCAAGCCTGCATCCAAGCCTGCAGGCTGTAACCCGATACGCATCTGAGACTATGATGACGCTCGACGTATGGCGTCACGCGTACCAAAATAGATCTGAAATGTAACCCGCCATAGCCCGAGGACACGGGGAGGACTTGGATGCAGTATGCAAATCTATGGTCACATATCGATGTACTTACACGTTCTAAGTTTCTATCCCAAAACTTGACGAATAAGTGGAACTTGTGTAAATTGTAAAGTCGGTCTAATGACGAAACACAACTGAAATACATGAGAGTCGAAGACTAGATGATAATTTATAGTAAAATTCATTGATTCCTTAAGGACAGATCTTTTAAGTGGTGGGGCAGTTAGAGGTCCATAACTATTTGAATGGGTTTAGATGGTGATAGTAAAGCGGGTATATAGTATCGCATGTTGACACACGTCAGACGACGAAAAGATCGTAATTTTAGGTACGAATTAAATGGTGTGTTGGTCCTTGTTTTTTTAGGTAATGCATCACCATAGACGCAGACGGATATGAGGTTACGGCGATGCTATGATGATGAAATCAATTAAACGCAATATTAAAAGTGTGGTGGAAAAGGATACCGGCGTACTGACAAGACGTCATATGAACCCACAGGCAAATATATACTGACTTAATATTTCTAAAAAATATCCCAAGAACCGAAGTGATCGCTGTGATGAATTGTATCCCAGCCACACTTTTATTGTAGCTGTTCATGTAGACATATTGGATGACATGATTACACGGTCCCTTGTACCGTCTTGGGCGATGATGAATAACCCTATCAAGCCATCTTTTGGAAGGCAAAGTGTAGGTTAACGCGAACGATCGGTGGAAAATGACGTCATCGTAGGCAAAAATGATGGTTAAGGCGAGGCACGATGGAAATTTAGTGGCCAACCTCCGGTGTTCCATCCCGGTCCACACGTGAATGTATGTATTATTACCCTTCAATACAGGATTATGTGGTGGCGACTTTAAAATCTCTTCATTTAGTCAATCAAAATAAACCTTTGACTACTGTTTATGTTTACCAACGAACTCCATTATCACGACTGCTAGCGCTAAGGAAAAAGTCAATCGAAAAATTATTCGTGCAAACCTTGTGACTTTCACCGAGCAGATGACATACATACCATCATTATGTGAATTGTTGAGAGAACGTAAAATATTAACATTGGAAAGGTATGAGACATCACGACAGAGAGGAGCAGGACTGCACAAGTCCGTCATCTCGTAAATATACTACCCAGACGATGTCTTAGAGCATTTGAAGCATTCATGGGATTCCTTCTACAGACGTAGAACAGAGCCCTAGCCACTTTAATATTCCCCGAAGTCGAGAAAGCTTCCGAGCCATGCACATGCATACTGCTACACCATTAGTCAAGTCTTCAACTCTCACACCGCTCATTATTCCCAGATTCTCTGCTAGAGATGTACGCAAATTACACGATGGATGCAATATTCGTTGTAAAGTCATCATCTAGAGAATGATGTATCTCAGTCACGCTTTAATTGTGTATGTTCATATGAACACTATGGGGATCTTGAAATACATGGATTCATACGGCCCCTAGCCTCGGGTTAAGCGAAATTAGACACAAATTACGAAACGTACCGCCATAGAGTTTGTTTCTTGCTATAAGCATGCGATATGTATCGTCAAATTTGAGAAACTTCGAGTGGAGGCGCCTGATGATATAGCCTGTATTAAGATTCTGCAATAATGTTTTGTGACGTTGATTAAAATTGTCACATTTAACCCAGGACCTAGCAAATACTACCAGTCGAGATATGTATACGCCATAGGCAGGTCCCTCTGAAATATCACAGTCCACATAGGGATAGTTTACGATGTCGAAATTGTAATCATCTCTTTTGCCATAAAGTTGAGAGAGAAGGCCCGCTTCATTTTTATGGAGATATAGGCTTCAAGAACCAGCTATGAATCTAGCTTTGTATGGTGATTTATGCATGTTGGGAGTCCAGTCCACTTTCGTTATATCGTTATGAGTGGTTGGAAGACAAATATTTCTTTTCTTGAGAAACGTTTTGTGGTTGTTAAATAGATCTTCCAGAGTAAATGTTGTTTGGGAGTAAGTAGACGGGTTCGGCGATGGTGTGCTTATGTTCAATTCCAAGACCCAATTCATAAAACAATATTAACACCAAACTCCAATCAGGCAAAAATAAATATATACTAATGTACATATAAAAAAACACAAACGAGTTTCTTGCAAGAAATAAGCTGTCAACATTTTTTTTTTAAGATGCAGACCAGATTTGTTTCTATCGTCAAATCCGTGAAACGGATATTTTAGTCCATCATCCCAAGACCGAGACCATACATAGATGCATCTTTCTAGGCTGGGTGGCCAGTCTGAAACATGGGTAGGTAATATTCTAGGGGCACTTACAGCGGATCAAAAACCCCGAGAATTAGGGGGTAGGGTAACATATCACAACATATTCCCACTTCTACCGTGTTTTATGTTACATGTAAAGCATCATTATGAAGGTATGGGCTACCAACTGATGAAAAATTTATGTTGATTGGTCAAATCCCGTCTGTTATGTAGGCCAGTAGGTCATTACCTTGATTTAAGAATGAAAATGATGGTGTTTGTTTCATATTGTCAGCTGTATACACAAATGAAGACACCAATATAAAAAAATACATCTGTAGATTCTCTACAGACCATGTGCCAGTTTTTGACGAAATAATTTCGTCATTTGCCTTCAACTACTTCTTTACAGGCTTGTTCATAGATCGAACTAATTCTGTATAAACATGAAATTTAGGGGGGATGGTCACCATATCAGACGTGTACTGAAATCTATTGATCATACATAGCAAATAAGATATCATTGTGAAGGTATGTGTATGGTCTATGGTATACATGGTTCAGAAACGTTTAATAATACGGACAGGTGTCCGTTATGTAGGTCAGTATGTCACCATTCTATCTACAGAGCCCAATTAACGATATGCGTTAATTTTGCTAGTTAATACGCATATGAAAGGACAGCTGTGGCTCATGTACTGTTTTGTGGAATTGTTTTCTTTTGAGAAAATTCATTATGATGTGTTATAAGGATAATCCATTGAATGGGTCAGAAGTTCACATCATCACTTCGATTTTACAATAAACTTTTGTGCTTTAGGATCAAATGATAACCAACTTTGGACTGCCGGGTAAAGCGGGGATTCCGGCGAGGATGGGAAGGCTTACTGTATTGAAAAATGCGAGTTTCGCAGTGTTGAATCTCACAATACTAGCATTTCATGTATCAGCAAATTGTTGTGCTGATTTGGCATCCTTGCTACAACGCTTTGGCGCATGCGGTTAATTACATTGACCTACATTGCACTTCACATAATATATGTCGCATTATATCCTTTGGTTCATGCAGTTAATTCCAATGGTCGAAAGTGGCTTATAGTCGACTGTGCCAGACAACATCCACACTTACTATCAAATCGCGGCTTCGTTTACTGTTATTGAAATTGTTGTGAAAATCTACAAGGATTGTGCATTTTGTTATCGTTAAGTATTTTCGACTTGATAGTAATTTGTGCTGTTTTGTATTATATATTCCACAAAGAAATGGCAAAACTGTTTAGCCCCACCCCCATATACCAAAGACAAATCCGTATGGCAACAGTAAAACCTGTGAATGTCCCTTGCAAGCCTTTCTAAAGTGGGCGATACAATTCATACATGACTACATTGAAGACAAATTTCAGCTCTTTAGCCAGATGCTACACCATATAAACAGTCATTCGATAGGTTAACCTATATGCAAAATGTCTGTTTGGACTGACTGTTTGTTTTTTCTTGGTGGTGTTATGAGATGTTATATCCGTGATCGAAATTTCAATAAGTCTTGTAAATTTTGTACATGACTAATTATGAGAAGGTTGATTTTCGATTTATTATTTGTTATGATGTATTGCTGTCGGGCCACCTACGGGTACGAGTCACATTGACTTACCAGAGTTAGAGTCTCTTTAACAGCTTTTCTTCTGGTTCACCTGAACGTAAATGTAGTCAGAGCGACTTCCTGAGTTGTCATCGTGACCTCCTAGGAATATCCGGTCACTGGTTCCTTCTAAGTTAGTCAATTTGACAATCGTGTAATAGCTTTAGAGAAGATTTCTTGAAAACGAAAGCATAATCAACTGGATCAACCCATCATCTTTCCTTCTCTGCCGATTTACACATATGCACAATAGATATGAAAACATGGTCTGTGATGAAGGCTTTCAGGATATATTGGCTCATTGGGTATCAAGTTGTTCTTGATGGATTGCAAGATGATTTCGGCCGAGAGTATTCCATATACGCCTGAGATATGACGCCCATACTAAAGATTTAAAGTCACAGGATGATGGTGTGGTATCGGGCACTGAGTGTAGGGATCAGCACTTTCCATGTACATACAGGTAGGCTATTTATAACAAGCGCTGGATGAGCGCAAAGACCTCCGTCGAGGCAACAGGGTCCGTAGCGTAATACATCACTGAATAACATACGGCCGGATGCCAAGCTCAATTTTGCATTTGTTGGACGTTAGCTTCATCAATGGTAATTAATCTGGGATTGAGGGTTCCTCACTAGCATGTCCAGACAGGGATGTGAAAGTCACATTCCCAGCAAATAATTTTTGTTTGATTTGACGAGCTTGAAATATTGGGGTATGGAATAGAGTATATTGATGGAAAACCTGGAAAAGTGCTTGAGACATTAGGCCCCATCCCACCCCCACCTCCCCCTGAGAGGATCCCCTCACCCAAATCGACACGTTAGCGGCAGAAATGAGACACCGTGTGCCTAGTTGTTGTACCAACTTGCTTGTGATTTTGTGCTATAGGCCCAACACATCAACACTTCATATTTTGTATGTGTACAGTATAGCATCATCACTGATGAGAGAATGCTCTTCAAAACACACCTGATTTTACCGACACTTCGTTCTGATCTGTCTCAACATCATATGATGAGGATTCAATGCGCTCGGTATAATTTTGTATACTGGTGTTACAGGTCACCTTCGCCTTCACCTTACTGTATCAATGACCATGGACTTGTACATGTATCACATTCACATTGAATGGTGATGACTGATGAGAATATTGCCCCTATGGAACAAATGACTGAATTCCACGCAGCAAATAAAAAGTTCATGTTAATCATAAACAACATACAATTAGTAATACTATCAAATAAATATATTACAGGTAATATCATGACTGAATCATGGTAACATATATTCATGGGTATTTTTGTCTACAATAAACTGAAGAAGACCCATGCTGTTTATTATATTATGTTTTAAAACTTCACTTGCTAATCTCGATTATGTTGCTTATTGTGAAAATAAATGAAGTTATGAAATCTAGTATGATTGTTCATTGATCTCAAATTAGAAATATCTTCAGCAGCTAAAGTTAAGTCAATCATAACAATATATAACGCCATGGTATTGT
This sequence comes from Hanleya hanleyi, assembly GCA_036873755.1. Taxonomy (NCBI): domain Eukaryota; kingdom Metazoa; phylum Mollusca; class Polyplacophora; order Lepidopleurida; family Hanleyidae; genus Hanleya; species Hanleya hanleyi. Next base: position 33,852 of record JAVTVY010018851.1, on the reverse strand, counting down.
TGTAATATTACCCAGGTATTCTTTGTGTTATTATGTATGCAGTTCATTCTGTATGTATTTTATACATGTACATCTAGCAGAATTGGAATTAAAATTTGAAATGAAGTCTGTTTCTAGAAGCTAAATCATTTTAGACACACATTCAAGTCCTTACCTGGTCAAGGGAGATAATTTTCACTTTTGATGATGTTTGTGAAGCATGCAGCAGGACTTCAACTTCCAAGGATATTATCCGCACAATCCCATTCTACATGATATTTTTGCCATAGCACCGATAAACTAGGTCCCTTCATTTATGTGTTCTAGATCCAGGAGCTATTGGGAGCTGCAGGCTTTGTAAAAGTTAGATCCAATTATTCTCAGTGAAGCAATGAAATCCGGCATGGTTGTTTTAAGTTAGAATTTGGCATCCTTGGAAATGTCTGACCGATTCAAACATGTATCACTCGGCAGGTGGTCATTACATGTGTAATGTTTATTTCCTTAGGAATCAACTGATATCCAATGGGGTGGAGGGCGAGCAAATCACTGGCTCTGAACTAGGTCATCAGTTAGTGTGTCCTCGAATAGGAACGATCGATACCCATATGAGCGTGGGTGAGATGGGAAAGCATGTTTACGCCGTTTGCTCTTTGTGATACAACTCCAGCCATAAAGTTAGAAAATGTCATATGTATCTTTTAAAATTATTTCCTCGAATGAAACATAACAATCTACATCGAAGAGATGAATCAAATGATTTGAAACTTAATTTCATTGTGTAACAGTGAGAAGAAAATTAATTGTATAAACATTCCAAGCCTCATTGAACACAAGCCGCACCATATTTGATATGAATATAACGCGCGTACATTAGCTCGCTTGGACGTCGCTTAGTTAAATATGGACAGACACGCAAAAAATTTCAAAAGCCACAAAAATGCCCTCAGCTTGTACAGAGTAAGTAAAAATACTTATGTACAACTTGATGTTTAGAAATGACTGTGTTGAGCGGTTCTATTCCCAACTTCTCTTTTATTCTATGTCATAGAGGACAGGGTTTGGTAGATAATTAAAAACTGTATTAACTCGGCTTCACATTTTAGAGAATGACTTTAATTGAGCCTAAGATGAAAGAGAAATACACTTATAAAAAATCTATTTAAAAAAATATCTGTATATATGTTTGTATTAATTTCCATAATTTATTGAAAAAAACTATACGTAGACTTCGACCACCGAATATAACACAGGCCAGGCAACTGTGAGAACCAGTGAAAGATACCCATCGAGATGAGCGGATTTGCAGATAAACAACAACAACAAAATTGCACTTTGTGCCTCACAAGGCCCTTCTCCATAGAGTGCATGCCAGTTATTTTTCTAGACTACAACAACAACAGTTTTTGCCTGTATCACAGTCCGAGCTTCCGATTACCCTTCAACCTTACCCAGACGACGGATAATTTTTGACAGATTGTCCGGCTAGGTTGTTCGAAGCTATAAGTATACACGCGCGAATTTAGTACCCTCGAATAAAGAGACCCGGTGGAAGCGCTGCAAAGGATACACACCTTTTGTGACGTAAGCATTCATTTGTGTCCAAAGAAAAGATTCAAGATTTCGTCGGGAACCAGGACGATCCCTACTGGAAATACTATGAGTCGTGGGTTCCCCATATGACAATTATTTGGCGGGAGATTTCACGTTGCGCTCCTAGACCTCCGTCTGATCGTTGAGCGGTTCTATTCCCAACTTCTCTTTTATTCTATGTCATAGAGGACAGGGTTTGGTAGATAATTAAAAACTGTATTAACTCGGCTTCACATTTTAGAGAATGACTTTAATTGAGCCTAAGATGAAAGAGAAATACACTTATAAAAAAATCTATTTAAAAATATATCTGTATATATGTTTGTATTAATTTCCATAATTTATTGAAAAAAACTATACGTAGACTTCGACCACCGAATATAACACAGGCCAGGCAACTGTGAGAACCAGTGAAAGATACCCATCGAGATGAGCGGATTTGCAGATAAACAACAACAACAAAATTGCACTTTGTGCCTCACGAGGCCCTTCTCCATAGAGTGCATGCCAGTTATTTTTCTAGACGTCAACAGCAACTGTTTTTGCCTGTATCACAGTCCGAGCTTCCGATTACCCTTCAACCTTACCCAGACGACGGATAATTTTTGACAGATTGTCTGGCTAGGTTGTTGATCGGATTCACAGATAACGATTGAAGCATGGGAAGATATATTTTTCCAGTCCCCAACTCAAAAAAAAAAAAAAAAAAAAAAAGCCGGGAGAGTTCTTCGGAGTTTTACGTTTTTGACCTCTGACTTTGAATTTGACTTCTCACTTCCGACTCGCATCCTGGTGAATGACACTCGTCCTTTATCTTTTTGCCGATTCAGAGATTCTCGTGGAAGTTTCCAATTATACTATCGGGAATGCGAGTTTTTCTTTCGTGAAAATTTACTTTTTATGAAAGCGCAGGTTTGTCTTCGTCGCATACCGGCCATCTGTACCAGCGCGAAGCTATAAGTACACGCGCGAATTTAGTACCCTCGAATTAAGAGACCCGGTGGAAGCACTGCAAAGGATACACACCTTTTGTGACGTAAGCATTCAATTGTGTCCAGAAACTTTTCAAAATTTCGTCGGGAACCATAGCAATCCCTATTGGAAATCACACGAGTCGTGGGTTCCCCATATGACAATTATTTGGCGGGAGATATCACGTTGCGCTCCTAGACCTCCGTCTGATCGACGGAGGTAAAAAAAATAGATGTTAATCAGAGAACTATTAATACAGGGGACCAAAAACAGGATCAAAACTAGGGAGATCAAATGTGTACAATTACTGGGACGGTGGAACAGAGGGTCCAATAATTTCAAGAGAAACAAGAGCCCAAGGGGCTTCAATATACGCTCGTATATCTGGAATTACATTGGTCCAAATTAAAAGGTTGTTTAGTAGCCTTGATTCCAATTAGTAGCTAACAATCCAGAGAAAGGTCTACAATTTTGTACTTCTGAGAATGTAACATATATAACATCTAAAATTCAATGATAAACTAAAATGAGCTTAACTCTTCGAAACTAGTTGACCTTGGAGTAAGTAACGAGAGCTCACATATCCCACACTGAAATCGACCATAGTCAAACACAATAAAATAGTAGTTTTCCTGCAAATGGATTCCTTTCAGCCGAGAGAATTTTTCATGAAGGAAAAAGAAAGTGATGAAGTAAACCTTTGTTCTTGAGTTACTAAACAGGTATGAAGTTCATGAAGGACCCCTCTCCCCAATTAGTAAATGTATGGTTTTTATGTCACAACAGTTTAACTAAATGTAGCGGTTTCAAACATGGGAGACAACTCCACAGGACAAATGCCATATACATGTAGGAGAGAGACCTCTGAATATTCCAACCCAACACATATAGTCAGCTACACTTGATTCAGTTTTAGGGGACTGTGACCTTGACCTTTGACAAATTGATCTCAAAATGTATGGCTCCTCTTCGCCATGCGAGTAAGGTATACTCAAAGTTTGGTACCATCATGTCCCCCTAATGTACCTTAGGTACATTTTTAATAAATTTAATGCTATTTTTAATAATTTCCTGATGTTGGGGTCACAGTGATCTTTGACCTTGACCTAATTTTTGGTATGCGACACTTCATTTCCCCCTATTGAATCCACTCACAACAAATTAGTATTTTTTAATGATTTCCTGATTTTTCGGTCACACTGACCTTTGACCTCGATTCTGGGGCACAGTGACCTTGACTATTTGACCTTGATCTGAATTTTGGTACATGACAAAACGGCTCCCCGTAATTTCTCAATGGATTAAAAAAATCATGATTTTTAACAATTTCACGCTTTTGGGGTCACAGTGACCTTGACCTACATTTTGGTAGGTGACACATCGTGTCCCCCTGATGTATCTACTGACACAAAAAAAATGTTATTTTTAATAATTTCCTGATTTTGGGGTCACAGTGACCTTTGACCTTCGACCTTGACCTATTTTTTGGTATGCGACACTTCATTTCCCCCTATTGAATCCACTCACAAAAAATTAGAAATTATTAATGATTTCCTGATTTTTCAGTCACACTGACCTTTGACCTCTGACCTCGACCTACATTTGGTATGCAACACATCGTTCCCCCCTAGGGCATCCACTCACCAAAAATTAGAATTGTAGATAGAAAACTGTTAATGATTTCCTGATTTTAGGCAACCGTGACCTTTGACCTCTGACCTCGACCTCAATTTTGGTACGCGACACATCGTCCCCACCTAGCGTATCCACTCACAAAAAATTGCAACTGTGGATAGAAAACGTTCACAGATATAGACCGGACACGAACACTTCAGTGATTTCCTGTTTTTTAAGCCAGTGACCTTTGACCTCTGACCTCGACCTTCATTTTGGTATGCGACACATCGTCTCACCGTAGGGTATCCACTCACCAAAAATTGGAACTGTATATAGGAAACTGTCCCAGATATAGACCGGACACGGGAACCGGACAGACGGACAGACAGACGGACGGATAGACGGACAGACGGACGGAAACCGCCATCACATAACACGTCCGCCTTTTGGTGGGCGTATAAAAATTAGAGATAACAGCAGATCTAGATCTAGAGTATAGTTTCGACGATTTCTCGGAGACAATGACAAATGTGATACTCGTATCATCGAAATGCACCATAACGCAGCGTTTTGCATCTATCTGAAAACTAAATAATTTTCCAGGAGGGACGTCTGGATAAGTCTGATTAAATCATTAAAATGAAAATGAAGCCTTCATTTTCATTTTAATGATTTAATAAGACTTATCCAGACGTCCCTTCATTTTCATTTTAATGATTTAATCAGACTTATCCAGACGTCCCTCCTGGAAAATTATTTAGTTTTCAGATAGATGCAAAACGATCTAGTTTTAAAAAATGTGCAGGCCCATGATGCAGTCAAAACATGAGTCGGGATTGCGTCCCTTACGTTCATCAAGAACTCTAAAAGTGTTCACAAATCGAAAATATATACTGTCAAAATGCACAAGAAAGAATTGAAAATTGAAAAAAAAAATTAGATGCAATAGGGAGAAGAAAATGAGTTTCGCTTGAGATATTTTTCTATACCTGAAAAAAATATACACCCTACAAAAGTTCATCAAAGTCCAAATATTCCGTAAAAATGCACAAGAACACAACATTTTACTAAATTTAGATATAAAAGAATCCCAAGATGGATTCGGAGGTTCTCTCCGGGTACTCTGGCTTCCTTCACCAAAGAAACTTTCTGTTACCATATGAGTGAAATAACATTTGTTTGACATTGAACCAAATCCCCCCAGGAGAGACAATATTCATGTAGCAGGAAAGCATAAGTTCCACTTCAGCAACATTTCTACGTTTTTATTTCAGTCAAAAACAACACAGTTCTCAAAAGTGTCGATATGATGTACTCGATATTTGCTTCCGAAATCCATGTTGATGTACAGAACATTATGTAGAGGAAACCATGTCAAGCAAATACGGGATTATCATACCACATACTGGTACATGACAGATAGTCCACACGTATTTATTTTATGCAGATGCCATTAACTAGCGAAACTATCCGAACTGTTATGAGTGATAATGTTCTGGGGATGAACTACGTCTAGGAATATGATGAAATTATTTTACCAAACACTTGTGGATAAACCGGTCATTTTTTTGTTATATATTTTCCCTTGCTGGACACAGACTAAGACATCTACACATCTGCAATAAGTCTTGCCTTAAATTGAATTCAGTGACATCTTGACAAAAATAATGGACGGTACTTAAGCCTTCGTTAAAATATAACCTACTTTCGCAAAGCTTCCTTATTTGTAACATCCGAGGCAGTTTAGAAAGTGGGATATCATGAAATGTGTTATGTCTACCCATGCCACGTACCTTATGTTCGTCTCAAAGTGACGCTGTGACTGTTTGACCCACTCAATGGATTATCTTTAACAAATCATAATGACTAATTTACCAATGACATAATGACCAATATACGAGTTGTCAGAGCATTTCCATCATAACTCTCTAGATTTGTATCTAATACGGCTTATCCCGGTGCTAGGGGCCGTGTGGTCATGTCATCCAAGTTGCCACATGAACAGGTACAATAAAAGCGTACCTGAGATGCAACACATATAACGAATCGTTAGATTCTTGGTATGTGCTTTAGAATAGGTTAACCAGAAGACTATACGGTGAAGTCATGTAGCTCTGTCAGTATGTCGGCACCTCTTCCCACTTCCCTTATATGCGTTGTAATTTTTACCTGTATATGGCGAGATTCTGCTGGTGGACGTTTCGCCCCCGAGGCCCGCCCCCTGTACAGACCTTTTGGTCTTTGATATATGTTGGCATTTGTTGGAAGTTGATGCGGAGTCGACATCGAGCCTTACAGACTAGTCTTTTGTGTTAAATGCCGTCATTTTCATCTGACGACGATACAGCTCACCAATCCCCAATGTACGAGCTGTCACAGCGACACAGCTCACCAATGACCAATAAACGAGTCAGAGCATTTGCATCATAGCTCTCTAGATTTGTATCTAATACCGCCTATGCCGGTGCTAGGGGCCGTGTTGTCATGTCATCCAAGTTGCCACATGAACAGGCACAATAAAAGCGTACCCGAGATACAACACATATCACGAATCGTTAGATTCTTGGTATGTGCTTTAGAATAGGTTAACCAGAAGACTATTCTGCGAAGTCATATGACGCAGTCAGTATTTCGGCACCTCCTCCCACTTCCCTTATATGCGATGTAATTCTCATGGGAAAACAATTCCACAGAACAGTACGTGAGCCACAAATGTCATTTCATCTGTGTATTAACTAACAAAATGCCATTAATTGGGATTTGTAGACAGAATTGTGACATGCTGACCTACATAACAGACACCTGTCCGTATTATTAAACGTTTCTGAACCATGTAGACCACAGCCCATACACATACCTTGGCAATGATATCTTAATTGCAATATTTGGTCAATAGATTTCGGTACGAGTTTAATAATGTGACCATCCCCCTAAATTTCATGTTTATTAAAAATTAGTTCGGTCTTTGAACAATCTTGGGAAGAAGTAGTTGAAGGAAGATGACCAAATTATTTCGTCAAAAACTTGCACATGGTCTAGAGAATTTACAGCTGTTATTTGTTGATATAGTTGTTTTTCAGTGTACACAGCTGACAATATTGAAAATATACACAAATTTCCATTCCTAAATCAAGTGAATGACCTACTGACCTACATAACAGACAGGCTTTGACCAATCAAAATAAATCTTCCATAAGCTGATAGACCATACACATACCTTCATAATGATACCTTACATGTAACATAGAAGGCAGTAGAAGTGGAAATATGTTGTCGTATGTTACCCCTATCCTGTAATTTTCGAGTTTTTGTTTTGACAGGTTTCGTGATCCGCTATATTTGCCTCTAGCACACTACCTACCCATGTTTCAGACTGGTCACCCACCCTAGAAGGATGCGTCTGTCTGGTCTAACATAAAACCACAATGAAATTTTCTATATCGTGGGTTACGGTTCATCCTAAAATAAGCCCTTTTTATACGCCCGCCCAAAAGGCGGTCGTATTATGTGATGGCGGTTTCCGTCCGTCTGTCCGGTTCTCGTGTCCGGTCTATATCTGGGACAGTTTCCTATCCACAGCTCCAATTTTTGGTGAGTGGATACCCTACGGGGAGACGATGTGTCGCGTACCAAAATGAAGGTCGAGGTCACAGGTCAAAGGTCACTGGCCTAAAAAACAGGAAATCACTGAAGTGTTCGTGTCCGGTCTATATCTGTGAACGATTTCTGTCCACAGTTGCAATTTTTTGTGAGTGGATACGCCAGGTGGAGACGATGTGTCGCGTACCAAAATTGAGGTCGAGGTCAGAGGTCAGAGGTCACTGTTGCCAAAAATCAGTAAATCATTGATCGTTGACAGTTTTCTATCTACAGTTCTAATTTTTGGTGAGTGGATGCCCTAGGGGGGGAACGATGTGTTGCATATTAAAAGTAGGTCAAGGTCAGAGGTCAAAGGTCAGTGAAATCGTTTACAATTTCTAAATTTTTGTGAGTGGATTCAATAGGCGGAAATGAAGTGATGCATACCAAAAATTAGGTCAAGGTCAAAGGTCACCGACCCCAAAATTAGGAAATTATTAAAAATAACATTTTTTGTGTCAGTAGATACATTAGGGGGACACAATGTGTCACATACCAAAATGTAGGTCAAGGTCAAAGGTCAAGGTCACTGTGACCCCAAAATCGTGAAATTGTTTAAAATCATGACTTGTTGTGTTCATTGAGAAATTGAGGGGAGACGGTTTGTCATGTACCAAAATTTAGCCAAAGGTCAAGGTCACTGTGACCCCAAAATCAGGAAATCATTAAAAATCCTGATGTTTTGTGTGCATTGATAGATTGAGGGAAGACGATGTGTTGTGTACCAAAATTGAGGTCAAGGTCAAAGGTCAAGGTCACTGTGACCCCAAAATCAAGAAATCATCAAAAGTCATATTTTCATATGCCTGTCGAAGACGAGGTCGTGTAATGCGATGTTGCGTTCTGTCCATTCATCCATTAACATTTGTTGTCCATGCGATAGCTCTAGTTTCAAGGTATGGATTGGTATCAAACTTTGAGTATACCTTACTCGCATGGCAAAGTGGAGCTATACATATGAGATCGTTTTGTCAAAGGTCTAGGTCGCAGTCCCCCAAAACTGAATCGAGCTTAGCTGACTAAATGTGTTGGAATATTGTTGGAATATTCGAAGTTCTTTCCCCTGCATTTATATGGTATTGTCCTGTGGAGTTGTCTCCCATGTTTGAAACGCTTCATTTAGTTAAACTGTTGTGAAATAAAAACCATACATTTACTAATTTAACAGGGAGAGGAGTCCTTTATGAACTTCACATCTGTTTATTAACTCAAGAACAAAGGTTTACTTCATCTCTTTCTTCTTCCTTCACGAAAAATTCTCTCGTCTGAAAGGAATCCATTTACAGGAAAACTACTATTTTCTTGTGATATATGTTACATTCTTATAAGCAAAAAATTGTAGACCTTTCTCTGGATTGCTAGATCAATTGGAATCAAGGCTATTAAACAACCCTGAAATTTGATCCAATGTAATTCCAGATATACGGGCGTATATTGAAGCCCCTTGGGCTCTTGTTCTGTTTGGGATGATGGACTATTTATTCTTGCCTCAAATGTTGTGCACTATATACAGACCTAGCCCGGGTTAGACCGGTTATGAAACATAGCTCCAAAGATCCTGCACACTACAGTGCTTTGCTATAAGTATGTGATATTTATCACCAAATTTGAGAAACACAGAGTGAAGGTATATTGCAGATAGCACACCATAACTTAATATGTGATGCTCCCTAAAAAAGTGTTTTATTAATACATATTTAATAACCACCAAATATCATGACCTCAGTTCTATTTATAGATGATGACGTCAGTTCTACTTACAGATCATGACATCATTGGGAAACCCCCTGTTCTTTTTATAAATTCTTAAAAGACGGTTTTGTTAATTAATATGTAATGCCCCACAACTATATAGGTCAACAGTCTCTCCATAAACAAAGAGCAGTGAGTCATGCTTCACATATACATCATAGCTATGTCGGGGAATTTCTATACTATCATGCATGTAGTCTTCAACGAATTCATGTTTTTAGAGGTGAACATTTACATATACATACACTCTTTCTAAATGGAGTATGACATCATCGTCATTACCTATATAAATGTTCGCGTGTACACCCCTTTTCATTCATCATGGATCTATACGAGAGAACGCTTGTGAAACTGAAAGGTGCTTCTATCGCGGTCATACTGCTTTTTATACGCCCGCCCAAAAGGCGGTCGTATTATGGGATGGCGGTTTCCGTCCGTCTGTCCGTCTGTCCGTCTGTCCGGTTCTCGTGTCCGGTCTATATCTGGGACAGTTTCCTATCCACAGCTCCAATTTTTGGTGAGTGGATACCCTACGGGGAGACGATGTGTCGCGTACCAAAATGAAGGTCAAGGTCACAGGTCAAAGGTCACTGGCCTAAAAAACAGGAAATCACTGAAGTGTTCGTGTCCGGTCTATATCTCTGAACGTTTTCTATCCACAGTTGCAATTTTTTGTGAGTGGATACGCCACGTGGAGACGATGTGTCGCGTACCAAAATTGAGGTCGAGGTCAGAGGTCAAAGGTCACTGTTGCCAAAAATCAGGAAATCATTGATCGTTGACAGTTTTCTATCTAAAGTTCTAATTTTTGGTGAGTGGATGCCCTAGGGGGGGAACGATGTGTTGCATATTAAATGTAGGTCAAGGTCAGAGGTCAAAGGTCAGTGGGATTAAAAAATCAGGAAATCGTTCAAAATTTCTAATTTTTTGTGAGTGGGTTCAATAGGCGGAAATGAAGTGATGCGTACCAAAAATTAGGTCAAGGTCAAAGGTCACCGACCCCAAAATTAGGAAATTATTAAAAATAACATTTTTTTGTGTCAGTAGATACATTAGGGGGACACGATGAGTCACATACCAAAATGTAGGTCAAGGTCAAAGGTCAAGGTCACTGTGACCCCAAAATCGTGAAATTGTTAAAAATCATGAATTTTTGTGTCCATTGAGAAATTGAGGGGAGACGGTTTGTCATGTACCAAAATTTAGGTCACGGTCAAAGGTCAAGGCCACTGTGACCCCAAAATCAGGAAATCATTAAAAATCATGATTTTTTGTGTGCATTGTTAGATTGAGGGAAGACAATGTGTTGTGTATCAAAATTGAGGTCAAGGTCACTGTGACCCCAAAATCAGAAATCATTAAAAGTCACATTGACATATGCCTGTCGAAGACGAGGTCGTGTAATGCGATGTTGCGTTCTGTCCATTCATCCATTAAAATTTGTTGTCCATGCGATAGCTCTAGTTTCAAGGTATGGATTGGTACCAAACTTTGAGTATACCTTACTCGCATGGCAAAGTGGAGCCATACATATGAGGTCAATTTGTCAAAGGTCTAGGTCGCAAAAATGAATCAAGCTTAGCTGACTAAATGTGTTGGAATATTGTTGGAATATTCAAAAGTCTTTCCCCTGCATTTATATGATATTGTCCTGTTGAGTTGTCTCCCATGTTTGAAACGCTTCATTTAGTTAAACTGTTGTGAAATAAAAAACATACATTTACAAATTTAACGGGGAGAGGAGTCCTTTATGAACTTCACACCTGTTTATTAACTCAAGGACAAAGGTTTACTTCATCTCTTTCTTCTTCCTTCATGAAAAATTCTCTCATCTGAAAGGAATTCATTTGCAGGAAAACTACTATTTTCTTGTGTTTGACTATTGTCGATTTCAGTGTGGGATATGTGAGCTCTAAGCTATTGCTTCAAGGTCAACTAGTTACCAAGTGTTGAGCTCATTTTAGTTTATCATTCAATATAAGATGTGATATATGTTACATTCTTATAAGCAAAAAATTGTAGACCTTTCTCCGGATTGCTAGATCAATTGGAATCAAGGCTATCAAACAATTTTGAAATTTGAACCAATGTAATTCCAGATATACGGGCGTATATTGAAGCCCCTTGGGCTCTTGTTATCATTCCAATCCTTGTCCTATTCACCGTTCATAGGTCCTGTTTAAAGTGCATACCTGTCCACAGGACCATAATTCACCTAAAATAATCATCATTCCCAATAGAACGCTGTGTGCTCCTATGCAATAAGGTACCCATTGACAACGATATTCGTGCTACTGTATGCTTATACACCAACATGCTGTGGGTGGATCTACGCTTTTTCCTCAACGGTAAAACTACTATTAAAGGACTCTTCTCAACACATACTCGGGGGACCCTCATCAAAGACCGGATCCGCCTCATTGATATTGCCATACAGAATGTTCCAGAAAGCCAGAATATTCTAACATCGCATGGTCCATGAAGTAACATAGAACCACATCTCAGATTCCTGTAAAAGCAGATCGTACACCTCTGAGCCCCAGTCGTCCAAATGGATCATTACATAATTATTAGTAGCAACGATTCGTCGACCTACTTCCCAGACAATACACCCTATAAATTTCGCGTCAGCTTGAACACACGTCTCTGTTTAAGCGATTCCTGGGTGGTTAGTTTAGCGGAGATATTTATCAACACAACAATTGTGTTTTGTTATTTAATATATAATAATCCTCCAAAGACCGTTTTGCTACTTCATATGTAATTTTCCCTGGTTTATTACTTAACATGTAATGATCCGTAAAACGGTTGTTCTATTTATACGTCATAACGTCATGTGCAAACCCCTGTTCTATTATTATATGTCTGTTGCTAACCACTGGCTGAAATGCAACAAAATGATTCTTAATCGTGGCAAGACAAAATGCATGCTTGTTACAATACAGAAGCAACACCATCTGTCACGAACTGTTATATAGATCTTAATTTGGATGATATTACTATCGAATGTGTCAAATGTGAAAAACTTTTAGGACTGGAAATGGACCACTTTTTATCTTTTAACAAACATGTATCTTCTTTATGTTCTAAGGTTTCTCTTGAATATTTGCTCTTCGGAGAATTAGGAATTTTTTACCGCTTTTTGCTCGAAAACTGTTTTACAATGAATTGAATACTTTGAATACTGTTTAAGTGTTTGGAGCATGTGTAACCTTACCACCATGAGCCGTGTTTTAAAGCTCCAGAAAATGGCGGCTCGTACAATCTTAGATATACGTATACCAAATTCTGTTTCTACCTCCGAACTTTTTGGCTGGCTATCTTTACCAACCCTTGCTAAATATAAGAAAACTCTTATGATTTTTAAATCTTTACATTGTACTGTTCCCTCTTTCTGACATGTTTTTAAATACGTCGCAAGACAAGGGGACAGTCAACAAATCTACTTTTATTACCGAAGGCCAGGACCGAACTGTATAAACGTTCTTTTAAATTTTCTGCTGCGGAATCCTGGAATCTTCTACCTCCGGATATCCGAACGATAACTTCTTTTAAGTCCGAAGCTTTTAAGTAATTTATGTCAAATGACCTTTAAATCTTTTATGACGTATGTTTTTATTGTTTATGCTATTTTAACTACATGTTCTATTATTTGTTTATCTTGTATATATTCTATCCCTGATGTACATCAATATTATGAGGGCCACAGAGTAGATTAGTCATTGTACTAACTGTGTTTTTACCTTCGCTAAATAAAGTATATTGAATTGAATTGAATTGAAAGGATGTCAAAGTTTACCATATTATTCCAGCCTTTCATTATAAGTTTTGTTGATAATCAATTTGAGTAGTGCAATAGAATAGGAATAATGTAGGGCGCGGGAATATAAACTTCCCAAACTAACTGTGCGTAAAATAACCATTGAACACGCCTATGAAAACATTATTTTCAGCTTATTAGTCTGCAATAAACCCTTCTTTGCTTTATTATTTTATTTTATTTATACATGTATTTTTGGCTATTTAAAGGCATTTTCACATTGATATATTCTCGCGAGCATTATCTCTGCGAAATGAAAAAACAATGTTAAGCTAAGCAGTGAAATGTGGCATTGGAAAACCTAAACGAGCAGAGAGTGAGTGAGTGAGTGAGTGAATATGATTTAACATCGCTTTCCAAGGGGGTCCGAAGCGGTACGGCAGGTACGGGCAAGGCCGTATGGTACCACTTTTACGCCAAAAAAAAAAGACTGAAGACAGAAAAAATAAAACGAAAGAAAGAAAGAAGGAAACACAAAATAAAAAACAAACAAGAACTACGAACAATTTTGATAGCTTTCAAGATGCAGAGCACCAGAAAAAAAATACGAAAGATAAAAAAAAAGAAAAAGAAGGAAACACACACACAAAAATTACGCAATTACTCTCTTCACCAAGTAATTCTCTGCAAGTAACTATAATGATGGACGGAATAGAGGGCTTTTCTCTTTTTTGTTTTTAAATTCTTTTTGTGTCCCTTGTCCATCGAATAATTCAGTCCTAACAGTTATGGCCAGTTATGAAAACTATCAAGAATTGCTTCCGCCAGCCCTGAACAGGTTGGGGCGATCACGCTCTCTAAAATTGAGGTAACTAGAGCCTATGGGCTTTAATGAGATCTGGTATCTGGGTTTATATTGGGGGATAAGTTTGTAATGAAATAAACGCACAATTATATATTTAATTTCAAGTTAGGCACAGGTAGCACCAGGCACTAATGTATGTGGCTAGAACGCAATCACAATCCTGTGACAAAGTATATGAAGGGCCGTTCGCGCCATAAACGCATCCTTTAAACGTTTTAACTTCTTAAACGTTTAAAAATTGTAAAGCTTTAAAAAGTGTTAACGTTTAAACTTGAACCAACCATCAGATGTTATGAACTGACATTTTCCTGTTAAAAAGCAAACGTTTGCAGTTGTAAATTCGCGACTTCAGACGTTTCCTGTCAAAAGAAAAATTTGGTCTTTTAAAGGTTTCCGGTTAAAAGGATAACGTTTCCGGTTGTGATCGTCCAATCAGATTTTTTATTTGGGCCGCGTGTATTCCAACATCTACACCAACACGTGCAAATCGCCACTGGCAAACGTTTCCGGTATGTAGTGTATTTTAACCAATGAAAACCGTTCTTCCAAATTAGGTTTTGGAGAATATCTTTGGCACCAGGACAATTTGCGCAGGACATGGTGCACGGTGGGCACGAGGAATACAATAGGCGCGAATATTTGTAAGGGTTATTTTGATTGGTTCAAACAGACTACATAGCGGAAATGTTTTGCCAGTGGACACGTGTTGATGTCGAGGTTTGAACATACGCGGCAGCAATAAAAAAATCTGACTGGACGATCACAACCGGTAACGATTTCCCTTAAACCGGAAACGTTTAAAAGTCTGGAATATTACTACCGGAAACTTTTGACAGGAAACGTCTAAAGTATTGGACGTTACAACAGCAAACGTTTGCTTTTGGACAGAAAAGGTCTTCCAAATGTCAATTCATGACATTTGATTGGTTGGTGCAAGTTAAACGTTTAAATTTATTGGATTTATGGCGCGAACGGCCCTTTTTAAAAGGTACCGACATAATGAAGTTGAACATACCAAAGAAAGGCAGTCCTAGGATAAAAGTAACTCCGAAAATGGAAGCCGAAATATAGAATATTATATCACAATGACTTCCATTTTCGGAGTTACTTTTATCGTAGTTTATGTGCAATTGATCTGTGGGAACAATGAAAGGTAGTCCTATAATGAGGGAAGTTGCACACGTTACGCTAACCATGTGTTACCCAATTAATTTCCATCCAATTAGACACTACAGTACGTGCTCATCCAACCTTGACTCAACCAACATTTTGCTCTTTATCTTGATACATAATTCCTCCAATACGTCAGTTCGGGATTCCAGATGAACACCATGACCACCATGTTAATTTAACCAGCATAAAGAAAGCAATATGATACCTTCTTTAACATGGTATTGTTGGTGTTGCGTTGAAACTGCAAACTGACCTGTTGAGAATTCGATGGGAAAAGGGGCCAGTGGAATGAAGTCTAGGCCTAAATACCCACAGGGGATTAAGGTCAGTTTGTACAGAACATACATGTACCTAGGGGTAAATAAGAGATATTATACCTAGGGGTAAATAGAGATTGATTTAGTGTTATGAGTGAGAAGGGCTGGACATCAAGGTTGATGATGGTTATGTCACAAGTTTTGATAAGACAAGCCATTTATTACACTTTCTGGATATCCCACAGGCTGACTGGTGGAGTACAAGATAGGAAAAGATTATAAGATATGTTACAGTTTGCTCTTGTGAGAAAAGCAAACAGTGCCCTGCAAAGGTGATAATGAGACAATGGTGGCCAGGTTGGCTACTATGGTAGAGCATCTCTCACATATATACCTAACCAGCTAAACTGTATAATTTTCTCAGCAGAGTCCAAGCTTTGGTAAAGTGACGATACCAGTCTGCCATACTTTAGAGCGTATTAATCTCTTATTTTGTGGGAAAACAATGAACAGAGTAATATTTAATGCAGAAAAGGGATCAAATATATGCCAAGTGACTATTAGTTACTAAATATAGACATACAAAAGCCTTTCAACCACTAAGGATCCCCAGAACTCATCTCTGTGGAACTACTTTCATGCAGCGTAAGGCTATCCCGTGAGTCGGTTTGCACTTTTGTCCATTTCCCTACAGCATTCAGCCTCTGGCTAACGCCAGATCTCAAAAAAGGTCGTTTTTGCTCAATAACTTTTGATTCCTTCTTAACCAATGCTTCAAAACTTCAGGCGCATTAATTTATATATTCTTCTATGTCCTAAAATTAATTTGCCATTTGGGGAATCAACCAAAGTTGTTCAAACACCGCGACAGATGTTTGGCCTATTATTATGCAAATTAGAAAGACAATTTATTGTTTTTACTGCCATTTGATGCGGATATATATGTCTGTGTGCGCCTCAAGAGGATTTTGCTGAACTCAAGCCTTCAAGTGGCTCACAGTGAAAATATAGGAGAAAATATGAGGAAATTTGCAAAAATATAGGAGAAATATAGGAATTTTCTGAATAAAATATAGGAAAATATAGGAAATAAAGGAGTGTAAGACAGGTCTGTACTACATTGTATCTTCCAAACTTGGTAGTTTTGTGGTGTTTAATCAAATTACTTTCACTTAATGCGGTAATAGTGGTGGTCTTTCAGGTTACCTGTTCTGTTGTTTGATTCAGCATAGAGAGATTGGAATGTTTTCGTATTTGCCGAGCGAAGCGAGGCGAAAAAAAAATTCTGAGATGTATTTCCGCGTGTCAGTTTGACTCATTACAGAGCATTGATGAAAGTTTTCATGAGAAAAAGTCAAAATATAGGAAATATAGGAGGTTTTGAGTAAAATATAGGAAAATATAGGAATGATTAAAAAATATAGGAAAATATAGGAAATATAGGAGGCACTTGAAGGCCTGTGAACTCATTATGTGAACTGATTTATTGAGCAAAAACAGCCTTTTTACCGCCATTTTAGACAGCGAGATTGCCCTAGCCTGCCCACTTTGAATTTGCTTCCGACGTCACGCCCCTGCTTTCAACTATAGTTTCAGTCATCATGACGTTGGGTCCTATTCTTTTTTACACCTGGCAACCCCACAGGTAGGGTCCTATTCCTTTTAACATCTGGGAGCCCCACGGGTGGAGTCCTGATCCTTTCATACCTGGGAACCCCACGGGTGCCCTAGTTAGTCTTCTCTTACGACAAGCTGTCTGAGGAACTGAGGCCTATTCTTACCATGACCTGGAGTGTGCACAATGTTATCCCAGGTCAACCACGAGAGCCCCACAGAGCAAGGAGCATTATGGCCGGACTTAATGGGGCCTCTTGTTTAAGTGCCCAAGGATGTTTTAAACTGTACAAAATCTAGTTCTACCTGCGAATTTGCATAAGTGAATGCTAAGCAATGATTAAGTAATCAAGACAACAACACTGTCATAGTCTTTAGGCATGAAACAATTATAACCACAACCACAAATATATACATGTTTCATAAACATATGTTCGATAATATGCATGATGAACAAATACATTTTCAATAAATTCACAGACTGTCATATTTTTAAAAGTTCAGTTTCAAAATTCATAAAAATAATTCACAGCACTAAATATCAGTCTATGTATTTAATTACATAATTTGTTTATCACTTCTGTGAACAAAGGACCACGTATGTTTAGATGGGTAAATGGCCCCAGAATAGAAGTGCCAAAAAATAAAATATTGCATATACAAGAAATTGTTCAGTTAGCATGAAGTAGAATATTATAATGTATACTCAGAAAAGTTTCAAGGCACTGAGTCTCATCGTTCTCGAATAACAGGGCCGTGAATTAGAGCATTTATGCAAAATCGACAATTTTGAGGCGAAAACACCTCATAGTTCTTTCTATAAACATACGAAGATAAACGATAACCAGAACTAGCTCGATACAGCATACTGTTCCAATACGTAGTCGTAGACCAAATCTGGTTCTGGTTATCATTTATCTTCATATGTTTACAGAGAACAATTAAGAAATAGTTCCTTGTTTATTGCGATAAAACACCTCTAGAGAATAGATCGCGCTGCAATCGGTCACGAAGGCTGTAGGCCTGAGTGATCAAACGTGAAGACTCATCCGATTGCAGCGCGATCTATTCTAGGTGATTTACCGCGGTAAACAAGGAATTATTTACATTCTACCATACTGTAAACGGCACAATGTGGAGATGTTTCCTGAAAAGAAAGATATTCTCGTGTATTTAAAACTGGATTAACACCCCCTATACCTGACAAAAAATGCTTTGGCCCGCCAATTAATCGAAGCAAGCAACGCCTGCAAGTCGCGTGCCTGAAATCGACACGGGTTGGAGAGTCCACAGTATGACAGCTATAAGGGCGTGCTAAAACGCCATTAACGATCAAAATGACCCAAGCGTGACCCTTGGTTTTACAATACATGTGAAATTCTCTCGTCATCCAATGATTGGATTGTGTAGCTATCGTACGTCCAAAAAGGGTTAATGACATCAACAACTTAAATAAATATCCGCGAAAAAAAAAACTGTTTCTCCAACTTTAATTGGCTCCATGATGTACGGCAACAGGATGTACAAGAAGATACAGGCAGATGATAATGGAATTAGATCCCACCTGGGCCTCCTTCTTTACATGTAATATTATTTGGTAAAACACATGGGATGTGGAGAATAAGAATTGTTTTCACCCCAGAATTAACTATTTTGCACAAATGCACTACTTCATGACCCTATTACTCGAGAATGATGAAACTCAGTGCCTTGAAAGGAGGTGTTCGGTTTGACCGTAATTTTTTCCTTAGTGTGTTGCGTTTATAAACCGAAAATATAATTTTCTCTCGTTTACTTGAAAGTTATTAGCTTGAGAGAGAAAATACTGAATTTTCATATTCTCAATTTTCACCAAGAAGAGATTTGTCAAAAAAATATTACGAGTATTAGAAAACAAGCATTTGTTTGTTTTTGCAATTTTTGGCGATATTCTTGAAGGGAATTCCCTTCATATATAAAATATGACACCTTTAACCAAAACGAATCTTACATATGGAAATGCGGTGCGTTTGATCCAAAATGATACTGAAAAATCATTTTGGTTAAAGGTGTCATATTTCCATATTACTGAAATATGTCAAAACGCTTGTAATTCTTTGAACGGGTGTCGTTCACCGCCATTGTTTCTGTTTCTGTTCGTTAAATTCCTCCAATGTCTGGAGAACCATGCGTAGCATGTACTTTTAGTACGGCACACAGCAGCACTAACATATCCAACAATAACCTATCTATATCCTACACCTACTAGCCTAGATAAGCGTTAAGCACCAAACCACCTCAGGGTGGCAAACGGATTCCCAGTCTCATACTCCTTTCATGGTGTAGGGCAAAACAGAGTCCTCTGCTGATTGCCTCCAGGGTATGGATAATCTGTCTTGATTCTGTATGTGTGTTGAGATTAATTACTCCAGTTGCATCCAGGACTAGCTGTGTTAGGTATCCTGGGTTCCTTTCCAGGGGGTTCCAGACCTAGTAGCACAAGACGGTTTCTTTTAATGCCTCAATGAAAGGGGCCCTGGTTGGCTCCGTGGCTGTACACAGGACAAGGAAATGTGTTCTTGTTTCCGGATCTTTTTGGCACAGAGGGCATGTTGGCCTGGTCTCATATTGGTTAAATTTTGCTCGGTTTTCTTGCAGCATATAGGCGCCAAGAAGAAGTTTCGCTTTGATGTTGGCTTTTTTCACAGCAATTGGTTCATACCCCGCACTGATCCAGCATGCATGGGGTTTTTTGGGGCTGAAGTCCTCGATGTTCAGCACATGATTCCTCAAGCTGATAATTGTAACAGCTGCTTGGCCGAAAGGTTAGTGTCGGACTACAGATTAAAAGAAAAGCAACATTCTGGTTCGAATCCCCAAATGCCTGAACAAATATTTTCATTTTTTTCCTTTTTTGTCCCATCTTCATTTTGGACATTAAAGTGCAAAAGTGACGTGAAATAAAAGACAGCGAACCCCTAACGCACATAATCCCTTATTTTATTATAATTCGTGAATAGAATTGCATACAAACAACTCCACACACACAGTCAGACCACTTGTTCAGTGTTCGAATATTCTGACGATCCAGCAGAGCAAAAAAATTAATTGTTATACATATATAATTTCTACATGAGGGTATTTCGTCTTAGGGCAGCGGAAAGTTGTAACTATGAATTGAAAATTTATAAGGTTAAACTTGTCTTATATCAAGGCCTTTATTAAGAAAATGACCCTCAACAAGTGGTGACGCTTGCTTTCCTGCGTGATTATGCATGTGCCAATACATTTTTTTTTTTTTGCAGTTTCTTCCTTAATTATTGTTCGCTTTTGGCAGTGATTTTTCAGTTTTCGAGTAGGTTTAAAAATTAATATAACTGATTATTGTTCGTAAATATCTGGGTCGTTCATGAAAAACCTAATGGTAACTCTATGAGAATATGAACCAGAATTTCCCATCAGACTGGCCTCGCCTGTCTGACAAAGAGTTGGGGAATACCTGAGCATTACGTCACAATTTACCGGCCGGCTCAGAGCGAGACAATAGAGCAGAAGAGAGCGACTCTGAAGGGGAAAATATCCATCTAAAGCGAACACCTCCTTTTTCTAAGTATACAATATAATATTGTACTTCATGCCAATTGAACAATTTCTTGTAGTGGAAGTATTTTGGTAATTCTGTATTGCACCTGACCTGCGGCCATTTACGCATCTAAAGATACAAGGTCCTTTGTGTAGCACCAAAACTTCACCGGATGATCATGATGAGAACACTGAAATGATACAGCATATCTTCCCATGGCAAAGATAAAGTCACCAATAAAATTATAACAGCTATGACTAACCATTACCAATTGATTTAGTCATCTGAAACATTTGGGCACGTAGTCTACTTGTTACTTTGGTGTACAATACCCATACAAATAAAACATTCTTCAAATGAAATATTTACCTCTACTGAAATTTAACATGTAGTAAATGTTCACAAGATGAATAACTACAGAGCGAGTCTAAAAAAAGTCCACCAATTATGCGCTATACATGACCGAGTCACAAGAAAGATGTCTTTTGTGCAAGAAAAGAATTCTTTCTTGTGACACAGTCATATTTGTTTCTACTGCAGAGATGAAGTACCCCTTCGTGTGTTAAATTCATATAGACAATAAACTAATAAGATTAGATGAATAAAATACAAAACACCTGCAGACATTTTTTACTCATCATGGACAATGAAATATTTAAAAAAATCGACCATAGAGGTCCATGTCCCCCGCTAGCAGCTGCTGCTGCTGCGGGGGCCATGGACCTCTATGGTCGATTTTTTTTGGTCGATGATATCTCATATCATTGATGAAGAGTATGATTTGAAAAATGGAGATATCGCTGATGAGCTTAACATAAGCTAATACAGCGGATGGCACCCATATTGGATTATGCACATCCATAGAACATAATACCAACTGTCCTCTCACCAATGTCCATGCACACCCCAAGTTTGAAGTAGATTGGTTGAATCGTTCTAGAGTTATTGTCCAGACAAGATCTAAATGCTGAAAATCTAAGATGACTGATGGTGGCCATCTTGGATTACACAGGTAACTATAAGGCAATGACAACTGTCCTCTCACCGATGTGAAGCCAGACTGCAAGTTTGAAGTCGATCAGTTAAATTATTCTAGAGTTGTTGTCCAAAAAAGATGCAACTGCTTAAAATGCAACATAATCCAATATCGCTGGTAGATGGCAGCCAAATTGGATTATGCTCGTTCATGGAACACAATCCTAACCGGGATCTCACCAAGGTCAAGGGACTTCCCAAGTTTGAAGTAGATCAGTTGAATCGTACTCCAGCTATTGTCCGAACAAGATCAAACTGCTTAAAATCCAATGAAATCCAGTATGGCTGATGGTGGCCATATTGGATTAAGCACGTCCTTGGAAAACAATCCTAATTCTCCTCTCAACAATGTCAAAACTCTCCCCAGGTATGAAGTAGATCGGTTGAATCGTTCTCGAGTTATTGTCCGGACAAGATCCAACTGCTTATAATCCAATATGGCTGACAGCGGCCATATTAGATTATGCACATTGCTGAAAAACAATCCCAACCGTCCTCTCACCAATGTCAAGGCACACCCCAAGTTTGAAGTTGATCGGTTAAATCATTCACGAGTTATTGTCCGGAAAAGAAATCCAACTGCTTATAATCCAATATGGCTGACGGCGGCCATATTGGATTATGCACATTGCTGAAAAACAATCTCAACCGTCCTCTCACCGATGTCAAGGCACTCCCCAAGTTTGAAGTAGATCAGTTGAATCGTACTCCAGTTATTGTCCGGACAAGATCAAACTGCTTAAAATCCAATGAAATCCAGTATGGCTGATGGTGGCCATGTTGGATTAAGCACGTCCTTGAAAAACAATCCTAATCCTCCTCTCAACAATATTAAGGCACTCCCCACATATGAAGTAGATCGGTTGAATCGATCTCGAGTTATTGTCCGGACAAGATCCAACTGCTTATAATCCAATATGGCTGACGGCGGCCATATTAGACTACAAACATTGCTGAAAAACAATCCCAACCGTCCTCTCACCAATGCCAAGGCACACCCCAAGTTTTAAGGTGATCGGTTAAATCGTTCACGAGTTATTGTCCGGACAAAAAAATCTAAGATCCAACTGCTTATAATCCAATATGGCTGACGGCGGCCATATTAGATTACGCACATTGCTGAAAAACAATCCCAACCGTCCTCTCACCAATGTCAAGGCACCCTCCAAGTTTCAAGTTGATCAGTTAAATCGTTCACGAGTTATTGTCTGGACAAGAAAATCTAAGATCCAACTGCTTATAATCCAAAATGGCTGACGGCGGCCATATTGGATTATGCACATTGCTGAAAAACAATCCCAATCGTCCTCTCGCCAATGTCAATGCACACCCCAAGTTTGAAATTGATCGGTTAAATAGTTCACGAGTTATTGTCCGGACAAGAAAATCTTACAGAATTACGGAACTACGTTATTACGGACACCGGTGATTCTAAGTCCCCCCCCCCCCCCCCTACTAAGTGACGGGCGACAACAAGCAGGCCAGTTGAGTTAGTCGATAGTCAGACCTCACCATTATACGTCTATTAAACTGAACACATAAAAGGGGTTCCAGACAATACAATTGTATATCCACTGCATATTTCTGCTCATCTATCAAAATAGTGATATTGATTGGAAAAGAATGAAAGAAGAAAATATTAACTTAAACAGAACAGTTTAGAAAGAAGTTTGAGATTGGATAAGGTGCTCTCCATATTTCAAGGAAATTGGGCCGCAATGAAGGAATGCTAGCAAACTGACTTTATGTCCATGGCTGCAGACCATGTTGCCATCCTACTATAATGAAAACAACTTAAGGTCAGGGACCCCCCATTCATAAATGTTTCGATTTCGCATTGTGTCAGAATACGATTGAGGCATTTTGAAGAAAAGGACATTTTAACTTCTCAGTAAATACATGAACTTTTTTTTAAATTACTGGCATTTTTCATGGAATTTCTATCTAAACCCATATATTAGAGTAGGGTTAAAGTAAACCATACAAAATTCCAGATTATGCAAAATAAGCTGTGCTATAACCTAAAATTATCCTATATTTCATATATATTGGATTGTACCCAACCTCTTGTGCATTGAAATATAACAACAGCCGCCGATGGGCTTCAATCTACGCCAGTGAATCCTGAACAATTCTGCATCCCTGAAGTGGAGTTGAACACTGAACACAATTTTCAATGTTTTTTTTTCTATTGTCTGGCTTAAATGACCTTGGTCTTTGACCTGTTGACCTTATAATAAATAAGCTTCTAAGTAAACCCAACGTTTTGAACCAATTCATAACTTCGAACAGATTTTTCAGAAGTCTACGCGAAACTTGACCTTGAAATTGAAATAAAATAGGGTTTTTCTTTGCTCCATTGGCAAGATACATGTATACTACTACACAATGTTTGGTACCAATCCATGATCTGGAACTGGAGATTTGTCCTTTCGTTCAGAATGATCCAAGTGGCCTTAACCTTTGACCTTTGGACCTCAAAATGAATAGAGTTTTCCTGTGTCCCATGGACAAGGTATACGTGAATAGTTGTAGTAATTCATAACGTATAACTGGAAATATCGTTCAGAAAAAAAAGAAAACAAAATTAACAGACAGATAAACGGACAGATGTACAGAGGTCTTGATCACATTATATGACCTTGTCTATCCATGGTGTATGTCTGGAACCTCCATAATATGGTTTTTGTTATAAGTATATTGAAGCACAGAAATATACTGAACGTATTTTCTCAAAAAATGCAATGGGGATTTTATTTGGAGTAGTCTGCTTCTTCATATTTTCCAAATAACTTCACATAGTTGTGATGGATTCATGTAGTTTATTCATAGTTGTTATAGTGCTCACTCTCTAGCCATAGATTTCCCTTCCCTTGCGTGGGCCCTCGGTGGTCGAGTGGTCTAAGGCATTTCACTGGTGATCGCTAGCCTCACACAACTGAACCGGCATGTGTGAAAGTTTGTCAGTTACTTGCCGATGGGTGGTGGGTCTCTCCAGGTACTCCGGCTTCCTTCACCATCCAAACAGACTGTCATCATATAAGTGAAACAAACTCAAGTGCGACATTAAACCCCTCCTCTCTTTCCCTCGCACACAGTGTTCCTCACTTTTAATATTAATTATTAGTTCCCAAACATTTTATCACTATTGCACCAGCATATATCATATCCGAATCTTCAGACTCAAACAGAAGTATTGACAAGCCCAATAAATGTTTATCCTATTTACCACTCTCCATTGGTGCGATGTCATATTTAGGATCTTATATTCATGGTCGAATCCCTCGATCCTTTCAAGAATATGTAGTATTCAAATCACATCTATCACAGTGTGGCTATTGTATGACGTAGTTGTGTTCGATTGCTCATTTGATACACTTGGTCAAATTCAGTTGTTGTTGCTGGAAAGATACACACAACTTTCATCATCAACTTTCGATTTCCCTGAACATATAGCTAATTGCCACTTCTTAACCTCCACTGTACATGGAACAAATGCCGACCTGTCCAACCACCCCTCCCCCCCCCCACCCACTTTATTTTTTTCATGATACAATCAAAGGCTATAGCAGCTCCGTGAACAAAGGAAGATGCATTTGGTTACCCTTTCGATCATCTACACACATCTGAAGACATAATAGTGTATGGGAGTTAAATGCTCCAAAAGTCGATGAAGTGGCAATCCGATTGGCATGATTGGTGGATGCTCGGGTTAGTGTGGGACAATACTAGTACGATCCTACAGCGACATTTCTAACGGGCGAGTTACAAGATATTAATTTACGAAGATTGAAGTAGCTATACAATTTTGTGTGCCTGAGTATGAAATTAAGATGGGAAACTTCCGTTCTGTAGCCACAACTAGCTTCACGACAACATCTGTCTTTATTGTTGGCAGGGTTTTCATTAGAAGTCGGCTACCGCCGGAGCTTCGATGCCTGCCATCAGCTGGTCCGCCAGCGCCTACACTTTAATGGTATCAGAGATATACATCATCAAAGATTTTGCATAAATTAAAAATGGCCGCCAAGGTTTCCACTGAATCAGGGAAACTGGTTTGTTCATTCCTTTGAAGTTTCTTGATGCATCGATGATCTATCCCATGTTTCACACTGAACAGCGATATAGTATCCGAGATACACAAGATTAATGGTTTCGCATAAATTAAAGATGGCCGCCAAAGTTTCCAACCAATCAGGTCCAGATTCAATAGGGTTCTGGATCACGAGCACTGTACACTGCAAGTTTGGTGTGCCTAGAGTAAGTCATTCTGAAGATATCTTGGTAACGAGAAATGTGTGACAGACAGACACACGGACAGACGTACATGATGACGACAATACCCTTCGACCAAATTTTGACCGAGGGGTAAAAAATCAGACTAAAAAATTGCTTTAGCTGGCACCCTAGTAGGACAACTGAATTTAAAAGTCCAAAATGGTTTCAATTGCCTCTGAGAGCATCTAGCATGTCTAGACCCCCAGATGAACTGCTCGTCGCTTCGAGACTCGCAGGCGTCTACTTCAGTCATCAGAACCATGTACTCTAGGACATATTGAACACCCTGTGTCAGTGAGCTGCAGCTCCCTGCGCCCTCGACTCCATCAGTTGGCGATATATTATACTGACATATATAGCTAATAACAGAAATATGAACAAGTCATCAAGAAATCCCAAAACTCCAAAGGCAGCCTCAGGTATGATGTCCAGGGGTGAAATAAAATATAGCAGTGCAGCCACGAAACAGATCAGCACCCGGAGACGGAACATCCATATAAGGCCACCCATGGAGAAAAACTCTGTGACAGCATGTCGTAGCAATGTGGGTGAATCACGGATATAATCCAACAGCTGAAGAGAACAGAAATGTTAAATTTTATGTTCAAAGAAAGATCAGGGTGGATATGGTAATTATATAAACTGAACAAGATCGCAAACTGATTATTAGACAATAAAACAGAAACAGGGGACCAGAGAGAAATTCCACTCAAATGTTTGGCTCTTTTTATGAAAACGATTACAATTTTATAGCAATCACCTTACCCACCTCTCTCCTATCCCAGGTCCCTCTCTTTTATAATTAACCATGATAACCAGTCTTGGCTTTTTCCATCAATACATGTACATGTATAGAAGCCATGATTTAGCAATTATCATCAAGGATACCTATTTGTTAACTTTCATTTATCGGAAGTCACCCAAAATATCCCGCAAAACTGACTATAGATAAATGAGCATTGAGAATGAATAATAAGCTAAAGATATTCCTCAAAACTCTCATCAACAGCTAAAATCTCAGCTATCTAACTCAAATTTACACTTGATTTTCAGCTTACTTTCACTCTTGATTGGAGATTTTCTCCTATCTTTTAACATGTGATTTTGGCAATTATCTCTATTGCCTTTTTCCCATCTCTAAGGACCCATTTTGCGTGCCTAATTTCAATCAGTAATATATGCGGTAAAAATATAAGCTAAGAAAATAAATGCTCACCATGTATTTGTTTTTCTAAGACCATGTGGAGTGCACATATTTCAATGAAGCCTAAAATCCCATTCAATCCATGTTAGGCCACTGATAATTAATGGTTCCTTTCTCATAACCAGCCCTCATCTATATTTTATGGGCAAACAATTAAAATCCATGAGGGATTTACATTTTCATGAGTAAAACTTGCTCATTTTGTATACAATTGGTTTGCAAGTTAATAATTATCGCACTCAGCATGTGTATTTTTACAAGCAAGGTTACGAGAGACAAACAATTAATTAACAGTGGCCTTATTTCTTAGATTGTCCCATTCATATGAAATTAATTTATAGAAACAAACATGGCCAAAATATATTAATTAACAGTGGCCTTATTTCTTAGATTGTCCCATTCATATGAAATTAATTTATAGAAACAAACATGGCCAAAATATAGTAGGCCCCCTATTTTTAGATATGCTCTTTTGGTACAATTGGCTCTTTTGGCTCAATCGGTACTTCGATGTAAGATTTATTTAGGGGGCTTAACTATCAACTTTTTTGCATGTGAAAGGTAACGAAACTTCTTATCAGTCACATATCCATCCCAAACGTCAAGAAATTGTACCCCAATTTGTTCCATTCTCACATGATCAGCCATTTATTTTCCTTCAAATCACTCACCGGTCTGGGTTCACCTGAAAACCTCCTGTTATAGGAATGGATCTGTCTCACAATTTCTGCTTTTACAGGAGATTCTGTACTATTTTCCTCTGGTGTAAAATTGAATAACAGTATCGTGACCTGAAAATAGAAACCATTATGAAAATTCAACAAATAACATATTTTTTACACAGCAGGACATCTTGTTTCCACATAGTCAAAAATGCAAATCACAGATTGTTAATTTGAAGAGGAGACACCTTCTCACACAAAACCAAAAAGATTTCAATTTTGAGTATATCAATTAGCTTTCCAAAAATACAGCATTGCATTTTTGGTGAATTCAGTGACTCTTGGATTTTTCACCTCAAAATTAACAGGGTATGTATTTCTTCCTCCTTCATGTCAGGTTACCATGGTTACATGTATATCCAAATGACACAATACACATTCTACAACTGCAGAGATCACATCTCAAAATGAATATGTTTACCATGAATTGGTAGTATACATGATATTTGGTCACCTTCCACAATCCACAGCCCTGAATTGGAGCTGTAACACAGAATAAAGATTCTCAACTATTCACAGATCTTTGGGCTGAGTGACTTTGTGTTTGATCTTTTGATCTCTACTGGACTCAAAATATTATCTCCCTCTAACATACCCATTCAAATAATGCAATGGGGCTGATTTTTGGGCCACAGCAACCTTGATCTTTGACCTTGACCTCAATTTTTGTACATGACACACTGTCCCCCCCTAATGTATCTATTCCAATAAAACAATCTGAGAATAGTGATGGTTTCCTGACCTTTTGATCTTATTTGGTTAGCGGCTCAAGTTCTACCCCAATTGTATCAAGTCAAAAAAATTGCAGTTTTCAATGATTTTCTGATTACTTTTTTCCAGCCAGTGACCTTGACCTCAACCTCAATTATCATATAGAACACATCACCATGCTCACAAAACATTGCAAGTGATCGAAAACTCTCACAGATACAGACAGTTGACAAATCAAAATGAATTGATGACAGTGAACAGATGGAGGGAAATCGACATCACATAATATGACCGCCATTTTGGCAGGTATATAAAACATTAGAAACTGCTTTCCAAAAGTGTTGATATATTGACTCTCTTATGCTTTCCTGACAGGATAAAATACATCACAATCCCCCCCCCCCCAACAAACACACATCACCAGGATTCCTTGAGAGAGAGTCATTCCTTATGCTTACTTATTAGGGAGCCCAGTGGTGTGCTGTCCAACATAGGGAAATAAAATATGATTGGGCATCGAGAGGGGGTCGTTCACACCCAATGTTCAACACAAAAAGTGATGCCCTTGGGTATACACTGAGAGAAGCAAGAGGATATTAGCAATATCTGAATGTACATGTAAGTGACTACAACGTTGAATGAAACTGCCATCCATTTACAGGGCTTCGTGTTTAGAATTAGTGCGCGAGATAAAATAGCTCACGTCAAAATATTTAGGAGAGGGTATTTAAAAGTCAGGCGAGTGATTGCAATATAATACAATACAAAATGTGACAGTTTACGTGAGCTAAAAATCACACTCGTGACATGAATTTACGCGAGTGTTTGCGTGCAGGTGAGCTATCACTCGCACTAAACACGAAGCCCTGATTTAAATTTAAATGGAAAGCAAATCCTTGCATTTTACAGAGCTGATTGAAGTGTAAAGGATACAATCAACCCAATCAGAATACAAGGCCCGAATTGACAACAAAAAAGATACAGGTTTACCTGTTGCCTGCAAACAGGACATCGAATAGCTCCCAGCCAGCCATGTGTCCAGTAAGTAACAATACACTGACCTACCAACATCAAACATAATGCAACAATTACATTGTATCATCTTCAAAACAATGAATCATTATAGAGTAAATTATCTCCCTTAAGTGAACAAAACTACGATAGATAATCTGGCAAAGTCATGTGAAAAATTCACATTCACGAATAGAGTTCATCTTACCCAGCTGTATTTTTGCCATTCTTAAAGATGTAATCAGTCTCAAATCTAGGCTGAAATGGATATCTCTCAAACTCAGCGAAAGTGACATATGTACAAAGGTACAAGGTACAAAATAAAACACATTTGACCACATAAATCTAAACTTGTGTCTATCATTCGCGAGAAAATGGAAGGAATTGCTCTTCAAAAATAAACGGCATAGCATGCCGTTTATTTTTTGACGGCCCTGTCAACAAGCGTATACACATGACGTGGTGCATTCTGCCTATGTATGCTCTGCCACTCTATCGAACCTCAGGCACGAGCCATGAGGTTATCCCATGACTGCAGCTGTTCAGCATTTAAATTCGTGAGCGTCGCTGCGTCACTCAAACGTCATGCAGTGACGTCATTTCCATTTCCACGTACAACACCAATTCAAGCCATTCAATGGCGAGACAGAAAATCCGTCGAAGCGGGCAGAATTTCAAATTTCTCTGACAAGATATTCTTGCATTCGTGGTATGTGGCGATCTCACTATGATCAAATATAAAACCTGTGATGCTTTAGCAAACTTCGCTATAGAAAAACGCCCAGGGGAGGGTTTACAAAATCCATCGATTTTGAGGTTGATTACATCTTTAAAACTGTCATATTCTTAAAATTCTTAAATGTGAAGTATTTATGCATTCAAGATTGTAGATCCATGCTGTTTCATGTTACTGAGACAAGAACAATTCGCACTCCTTACTCTTAATTACTCACCACAGAATAAATGTCCACAATTTGTTTCTATAGCGTACTGTGCCTCGGATAGACAGATTGGACATGTTGCCTCTCCGGCTGACCTGGGATGTGAGACTCGAGGTGTGGAGTCTTGGTTTTGTTCCCTTAATCTCTCTCGTGTCTGTTCAACAGAGGTTGCACTTTCAGGATGTATGGGTTGTGACCACTGGTCTCTGAGCCTGCTGAAAAATGGTTAGAATAATCAAAAACTATCAGCACAATAATCACATGTTAATACAATTCACATATCATTTAGTTGAATACATTACAGAATAAACTGCAGAGCTGAGAACATCCAGGTGCCTACTACTACTCATCTTCATTTTATCCAGCCAATTTCTACATTCCTACTTTGAACCTGCCTTGATTTATCTGACCCCCTTCAGTGTTCAAAATCCGAGGTGTAAATTTCACCTACGAACGAGAGATGAACCAGTGAGAATGTTCACGCCGATTGTGAGTAGAGTGACATCATCCTCAATTAGCGGTGTCATTCCTCCTAATATGGTGTTTGTATTAGCCCACTATATAGGTCAACCAATCAGTAACGCTCTTCTATGACCCAATTCGAAATTCAAATGTTTTCGGGGTCAGTGACGTCTCATGTCTATTTATAAGTTCTTTGAACATTGAAGGGGGCCAGATATAGGCCTATCAAGGGAAGTTTGAAGTGGGAACATAGAAATTCGCTTGATAAAATGAAGATGACTACTACTAGAGAGATAATTAAATTGGTCATGATGCCATGGACTGACAGGAACATGAGGTAGGGGTGAGACTATGCCTAAATTTAATATTCTGAGTATTTATCTTATTTTACATAGGTTCCTATTGGTAAGAGTAGACTATTTGAAAAACGTAACTGTCTACTTTTACTGTGTTGAGGGTGGTAAGTGCATATTACTTTTATTACAATTTGTGTGGCCTCTTTCTTGCTTCGAGGTCCACGTGGGTGCTGCCATGTTGTCTGTGAGAAGCTGGGACTGATGATGTCAGTTTGCAGGACGTCATGGTCACCACTCCAGATCCAAGACGTCCCAGCAGCAGACACCTGGATTATTTTGGGTCTGTGTTTTTGATCAGAGAAAAAATGGTGCAAATGCCACAAGCATGACAAGGATAAGTTTTCAAAGGGAACTGTTTTAGGGTATCTCTCCCACCAAAAGAATTGTTTCCCAAGGTTTTCAGATGATACTTGCTAAATTCAAGATGGGCAATATTCCAAGCTGACTGGTGGACAAATAAAGTGTCATCAGCATTTGAACTACTGAAATAATCTAGGCTAAAGATGGATTGGATTTTCTTGTGCGTCGTGATATGACTGAAATAGTGTTGAAAGCGCCGTTAAATCATATTCACTCACTCATTCTTGTGCGAATTATTAGCATGATCATCCGTAAGTTCCTACGACGTTGTGCAATATTTTAAGTCGAGTACCGGTATGTTCAGCAACAAATATTGATTTTTTTTGATTTTTTTTATTTATTTCACAAAATATCTCGATATGTTTTTCATTATATTTCATTATAATTATGGATACATTCAAAAGTAAGGCAAGTACTCCTCTAACAGGCCTTTATATAAAGCTAATGACACTGATACCTTGTTTTCCATGAGGCCATTTTGAAAAAATAATGCGGGACGATTTAACAAAACCCATTGAAGATAGACAAAACTTCAAGTTCATATGCCAGGTATTCATGGTATTGTCAATGCCAATCTGTGTGGTTTTGGTCGATAATTGGTGGAGGATAGTCAAGTTGACCATGGCATCTTGTGTCCTTATAAATGCCATGAAGCTAGCTAATACCTGCTAAGAATGGGCACAGAACCGTGTCACCAATCAATAAAACAATGCTCATTAATCAATGTTGAATCGATGCTGTTGTTGTTACATACCACACACTACTGTATATTTAATAAGAAAAGGATGGGAATGACAGATTTGGAAAATAGGACAAGAAAAGCTCTAAACCCAACTTTTTTCACTCATCTTAGTTGTTTCTCTGCATAGCTGCTGATACATTGTAAAAAATTATGTTACTTCTGCCACTAACGGTAGATATTGCAGACAACTCAACTATCAGTTCTCCCTATCTCACCCGCCAGTTTTTAACTGAAAAAGCTATCCCACAAGCCAACGCATCACCTGTTACAACTGCAGTTCAGCCCTAATCATTCGTGAAGCAGTTGACCTCAGGTGATGTACTGGTTTGTGGGATAGCTTTTTCAGTTAGAAAATGGTGGGCGAGTGATAGGCAGAACTGATAACTGAGTCGTCTGCGATACCCAAAGTTAGAGGTAAAAGTAATGGATTTTTTTTATAATCTATCGGCATATATGCACAAATGAGACGCTGAACAACTGTGAAAAAATTTGGGTTGAGCTTTTGTTGTCTTATTTTCAGAATCTCTCTGAAAGCTGTATCCATCCTTCTCTTATTAAAGTATACGGTAGCGTACGGTAACAACATCAATTCAACATTGATTAAACACATTGTTTCACTGATTACTGTGGAATAGGGCAGCAATGATCTGTTCAAATTGGGTCAAATTATATTGTTTTTGTAATCCATGCTTTTTATTATTCTGAATGGTGAAATGTTTGAATATAGACCTATAAAACATGAGGCATTGCTGTATCTTTGTTTTGTGGTGACAAGAGTTTCTTTTGAAATTATGGGCCCAAGTGAACCCTAGCCAATGACATGCCTGTAAGTTTGTTTTGTTTATTGTTTTTTTTTTACTTACTGAGTAAACATATAAGCGATTAAAGATAAAATTGCTATTATGAAGGATATAGAATAGATGACATCGTCCCCAATTCCTTCAACAATTGTTGATTCTGTTGCTCGAATTTCTTCCATTGTTTGAATCATGAACACTTCAGAAATAAGTGATCAACAAGTGCATAACGTTGACAGCTTGAAATGCGGAAGTGCTCGTTCGGACGGAAGTTGATGTCACGTGGAGTTTATAGGACCCTTGAGCCCTGACAAAAAACACCAGATAAACAATATTTCGCCTACAAAGAGATGTATATTTTTGGTTCATCCGAATGATGCTATTTGTATTTTTTTAATATGTTCGTAAATGTTTTCAGAGTACAAACACGAATTTAAATTGACAGATTTC
>JAVTVY010018847.1:0-71149 GCA_036873755.1 Hanleya hanleyi | reverse complement strand
GAACATCGATTTTTTTTATAGTTTCTCTTTTTTTCGGGGTTTTCTTTATTTTTCCGACTATTTTCTACAAACATTTTCTTGTATATCACAGAATTTCATCAGATCTCTCGCATTCCTAGTAATATTGTCACAATATCTTCATCCTTTTTTTCATCGAAAACGAAAGTAAATTCTTGAAAACGTTTCCCCGGGTTAAGCATTATTACTATTACTTAAGTGCAAGGATGTAGATTGTGATCCTAGTTCAGGAATAACTCACACTTATGACAAACAAGAAATTGAAAGCCGCTGGGAATAAAACAAAACTTTAAAACCCACATTTTTGTGAGTGAATGCATTAATGGGAAGCGATGTGTCGGGTACCAAGATTGAGGTCAAAGTTCAACGATCAAGGTCAACGATCAAGGTCGCTGACTATCAGTAACTCACATTAAACCCGAAAGACTCTCCGAAAGTCTCTTGTATAATAGCTGAACCACAATACGTGGTCAAAAATTACAGTTGAAAACAAAAGCGATAAAATCTGTACCAGTCGAGTGTGATGGCTAAGAATGTTCTGGGTATTAGAGATGAGTGTCCATCCTTAGTTGCATATGTGAAGAAAGATAGTAGGTGGATACTTTTAGCCACCGGGCAAATCTATGCTTCACATCGGTACTTGTTTTGGATGGCATTTTGATAACGATCAATATCTGTGAACACCATTTAAACACTGATGTTTGACAACGATCACTATCTGTGAACACCATTTAAACACTGATGTTTGACAACGATCACTATCTGTGAACGCCATTTAAACACTGATGTTTGACAACGATCACTATCTGTGAACGCCATTTCAACAATGATGTTTGACAACGATCACTATCTGTGAACACCATTTAAACACTGATGCTTGCCAACGATCACTATCTGTGAACGCCATTTAAACACTGATGTTTGAGAACGATCACTATCTGTGAACGCCATTTAAACACTGATGTTCGAGAACGATCACTATCTGTGAACACCATTTAAACACTGATGTTTGACAACGATCACTATCTGTGAACACCATTTAAACACTGATGTTTGACAACGATCACTATCTGTGAACACCATTTAAACACTAATGTTTGGCAGAAATACCAGCGTCAGATGCGATATCTTCACCGCTACTTGCACGGCATGTCCTGCATGACCAATACCCACCGTATCACCGGACAAATCTATGCTTCACATCGGTACTTGTTTTGGATGGCATTTTGACAACGATCACTATCTGTGAACACCATTTGAACACTGATGTTTGACAACGCTCACTATCTGTGAACGCCATTTAAACACTGATGTTTGACAACGATCACTATCTGTGAACGCCATTTAAACACTGATGTTTGACAACGCTCACTATCTGTGAACACCATTTAAACACTGATGTTTGACAACGATCACTATCTGTGAACACCATTTAAACACTGATGTTTGACAACGCTCACTATCTGTGAACACCATTTAAACACTGATGTTTGGCAGAAATATCAGCGTCAGATGCGATATCTTCATCGCTACTTGCACGGCATGTCCTGCATGACCAATACCCATCGTATCACGATGGAGTGCCCAAGTAAACTCCATCCACCCATCTGTAACCACTATTTTCGTTATTTTATGATTACACTCTCTTAGTATAGCACAGATTCTAGTGCAGAAAATTGGTCGAGTCCCGAGCTAAATATAGAATCTCTTCCAGATCAACACGGGTAAAATATTCGTGCATCCACATGCTCACGTGCCACTGGGTTTCACGGGTACCATTATACTGGGTCCATATCCGAGACTCGTACATTTGTCTCCACGTCTGACAAAGTCAAATCATGACATGGCTGTCTTCTTGACGGCTCTCGATTTATTTTGTTCTCTGCCGCATTTCGAGCATCCTCGCGAGCCAGTGTATCGATCTGTTAGGATCGATACACTGGGTTGGTTATTACCCATACGGGTTCTGGATATAAATAGATCAAGGGGTTTCCTCTAAATCAAGCGTCCAGTTTTCGCTATTGTGGTTATATCTCTGATACGCTTATCTGCAAACATTTTCATGACATCAGACTGTATCTCTCCTACTCTCAGATATACCACCGACAGTTCAGGAGGTTATAAACTCTGACATTGTGAGAATGATCTGTAAATGGATGGAATATTTTTGTAACACAAGCCTATGGTGGATTTCTATGAAAGTGGGCAGTTTTCGTTACTTCGGTTATATTTCTAAAGCATGTATTGGTAAAATGGAACTTGCATAATTTTTGGTTGTAATCTTTTTACACTACCCTGTTGTGCCACTGTGGTGAATTATTATGAAGGGTCCAGTGTCATTTCGGTTATATCTTAACAACGAATGTATAAACAGGCATGAAATTTCCACCAAATCTATGCTACAGATATGATGATTATAAGAATGAAAGATTATATATAAACGGTCCCTGGCTGAGGGCAAGAGAAGGGGGTATTATTCCTGCCGGTCAGCCATTTCTAGGGGACGGATCATCATTCATATATGCTTGGCAATCATTTCATGGTGGGGGACTACATGTAGATTTATAATTCCTGAAGGGAGACCATTATTTCTGTCTGCCGGTCAATATGTTCTGGAGCGTGAACCCTTTCTAGTGGTCACACCGTCATTCAGATATGCTATCTGACGTACACTTGATAACGGACAACCATACCTGGGTGGCGAGGAGACTATCATTCCTGAGAGGCTATTACCGGTACTCCTTTCTGCCGGTCAATCTTTCCTCGGTGAACAATCATTCCTACATGTGGGAGTACAATTATTCCAGACATGCCGGTTAATCATTCCTAAGGGGCGGGCACAGCTGATATTTGGGGCAGGGGTCGGGATGGGGCGCTGTCATTCCTCAGGGGGAGGGGTGCCATTCCTATTTGCTGGACCTAGTCGCGGACAAAGTGGCGGAGTGAATTCTTT
Source organism: Hanleya hanleyi (assembly GCA_036873755.1). Classification (NCBI taxonomy): domain Eukaryota; kingdom Metazoa; phylum Mollusca; class Polyplacophora; order Lepidopleurida; family Hanleyidae; genus Hanleya; species Hanleya hanleyi. Next base: position 68,178 of record JAVTVY010018847.1, on the reverse strand, counting down.
ATGGAAGACGACTAACTACCTCCACCTGGTATTCGCTGAAATTGCAATCCTTGCTTTAGAACAGCGACCCCTGGTAGCAAGTGCAGAAAAGATGACGTCATTATGATGGAGGCCATACCTTGATTGAGTCGCCAGCTAATGTCGCAAGTGCGACAACAGTGGTTGACGCTGCATGTAGAGTCGCCTACTGATGACACAATTGTCGCAATTGCGAAAATTGTGTCATTTTAGTCGCTTAATAATATCATGGATCTATAATATGTTCATATACAAAACGAGGAATTCTGATACCGATATTATGAATGATATAGAAAATAAAAAATAGTTTTCCTTCCCACAGAGCAGCTGAACGGATCGCAAAACGAAGACAACCTTGCCGGAGTGAAAATAGAAGACTCCATGGCTCGCTATAAACTTTGGAGACCAGCAAAATGTGGTGGGAAGAGAATTCGACAGATATGCATATTCAGTGAACGGGATTTACCCAGTTTGACATCGACCCCTCAGCTGTTCGCAAACAAGTTCCATTATGACTATGAGAATAGAAAATATGGGTTAGACTGCTTACAGGAATGGTACTGGAACCGAACACGGAACGAATACTTTAAAGGTTCCACGTTTAACATCAGCCTTTACGAAGAACTCCCTTTTGTTAGGTATAGGTTTAATACAGAGAAATAGACACTCTCCGACACATGATTGGAGACCCTGCTTGTAGTCGGGTACTATTTTGCACCTTCATCTAAACAGCCCTGCCCCGTTTCTTGAATTTGTTTCATATTGGATATGTGGTTGCTCCATTTCGCCCTCCAGAACTCGCTTTATTGAGCATTTTACTAACCGATTACACGCGTCGAATCCGGCGTCACCATAACGCAATGGATAGTACTGTGCTTGACTGTATTATACTACGGATGAAGGTAAATAAACTGTTTTATTGTCTTTCCCGGTTGTTCACAGATAGTGCGCGTGCCCTCGAATGACTGGCTGTAGCACCCTTTAGATAATTAAAGCCATCAAATTAGCTTATTCGTATCTTAGAACCCGTATGAGTTCTGATGTGGGCGAGTCGTTTAGAGCGATTACACTTGGTGATGAACATTTGGTGCCAAACTTTGAGGGCGCGGATTATAATCCCCCACATGACTGGCTGGAGCACTGGTATCTGTGATTTATCAAGAAAGTATCATCGTATAAATAATTGGATATAAAAAAAACATAATAACCAGAAATAATGAAAGAGAAAGATACCGCTCTGCATAGTATATATATTGCACTGCCGCGGTTAAATAAAGCATATATAGAACAAAAGCGTGTCCTGGTAACTACCTGCTAAGAGTTTAATGTAATGGTACGATGACGAATACCCCGGCTTAAAAAATCGACGGTAGTAGCTCATGTTCCCAGAAACACGATGAGTTGATTTAGGTTGAGGCCACTCATTTATTACAGAAATCTTTGCTGGATTAGTAGCAATATAAGCTTCCGATATCACGTGATCAACTAAAGTTACTTTTTTGGAAGAGATTACATTTCTTGGTGGACATTTCTTGACCAGCTGTTCCGAGCCTTTTGAACATTTCACATGTGACTTTTGAATCAATCAGAGAAAATAATAATGTCGTCAGTGTAGACCAACCAAGTTTTCCAATGCAGCCCTGCAAGCATATACTCCATGAGACGCTCGAATGTAGCAGCTGTGTATCAAATTCAGAAGACATGACTTTGAACTAGTAGAAACCCCGGGTGGTGAAAACCGCAGGCTTCTCAGCGTCATGGAGATGAACATTCTCCTGTCAACATCCATTGGCTAAATCAAGGATGAAGAGCCAATTGGAAGGTCGAATAGCGAGTTTCGTAAACGATCCATACTTTATGTGATGTCACGAAAGGATCCATGAAATAGCCAAGTCTGAAGACAATAATGGGTCTAGACCCAGGCTTTTCAGCTATTCCTCTAAGCGCCTCCACTCAAAGTTTCTCAAATTTGGCGATACATATCGCATGCTGATAGCAAAATACGAACGTAGCGTGCAAGATCTATGGCGTTACGTTTCGTAACTTGTGTCTAATTCCGCTTAACCCGGGTCTAGGGGCCGTATGAACCCATGTACTTCAAGATCCTCATGGTGCTCATATGAACAGTCACAATCAAAGCGTGTCTGAGATACACCATTCTCCAGATAACGACTTTAGAACGATTATTATGGATTAAGAATACTGATCAGCGATACGGATTTTATATTTTTGGAACATCATGATGTCTTGTCGGCATCATTGAAAACTGTTGACCGCTTCTCTCTTGCAGGAAACTAGCCTATGTTTATGTATACTATGATTGTCTTTTTTGAATTTGGTGCTAATACTGTTATATGGATATAGAATAGGTCTTTGGATTATGGACGCGGATATTCTTTAATGGACGACGGCTGAATTATGAATGACGGACTAGACGCTTGTATGTATACAGAGAACTCCCTATCTCTGTGATAATTCGCACGTGATCGCACTTTACTATATTATAATATTAGAAGTATTAGGATTCCTATAATGCCGTACACTGACATATCCATAAACTACAATTGATAATTTCCTACGTGAAGATTTCAGATATGCCCATAATATATTACGGGCGACAGATATTTCATTATTCTCATCTCTCCTCAGAAATTGATATATTGAATATATATTCCACACGTCCTCATCATTTGACCGAGTTAACCGTTAGTACGTAAGAGAGACTTATTTCCGATTGAGGAAACTATGTTATAGGGTTAACCCACTTCCGTTAACTAGCTCTACATCAAAATGTTGTCCAATACGGGGACAGTGATCTCCGCTAGTCAAATCAGCGATAGCTCCAAAGTCTGTGTATGTGCTTTGGTAAGAATAACTTACATTGGAGACTCCCTTCAAGGCTGTGTACGGAAATCGATCATGTTTTGGATATCTCGGGTGATCACAGGTAAAACAGCATTACGGGAGTTTTTATGGGAAGTTGCTGATTTTTCTTTAAATTCCCGATAAATGCGCTCATTTTCTTAGGGATATATTTATGGCAATGTGGTAATCTTTGTTAATCAATCCCGCCCACAACTTCATGTCTTAGATTTTGGCTTGTTAAAGGAGAACTCGCCTGAAAATGTTTTGCTCTCTACATCTTTGCGAATTGATGTGTTTTATCGGAATAATCCATTTTATGTTGGAGATAGAGCGTTTTTATTTCGCTTTACCAAACATTCACCAAGCCTCGATCCGTTTTCCGCTTTTTACAAACAGCTCCAAATCCAATTATCATTCTTGCGGCCGTTTAAAAGACAGGTATATGCAATCGAAGCCAGGAGATTGGCTAACAAAGTGTACGGCGCCACCATTAGATACGTCACAGTTCAGGAAAAATTACGTCAGGGCTGAGTGAGAATGACGTCTGAGTTAAGTGGAAGTAACGTTAGATGACAATTTACCTATTTAATTGTTGAGCCTATAAATATCCTTTTGTGTTTAACTGTTCATTCTATGTGAACTTCCATGTGATATTTATTTTTTGCTTAATACTGAACAGATAAGAACGTTTGACTTAATTTCATAGCTATTTATATTTAACAGTGATTATTGTCAGAATATTGTTTTCATTTAACATTGTTACAAAACGTATTTTCTCGTGAATGTAATATTTGTCATATGTATCGTATCGTATTGTTTCGTATCGTATCGTATCGGTATGGCGAAGAACATGTGACGCTTCCAATGACGTTGCCTCTGTTACGTCGCATGGAACAAGAACCTACAGCCACTCTTAGCAAAGTAAATACATACCAAATTATAACATCGAATGGATTATTATTATGGAACACTTTAGTTCACGGAGAATACATAGACAGCAAATTCCTGAGGTAAAATGACATTGAAGAGACTTGTTAACTTGAAAATGACCCCATGATACGAGAGCCTTAATCTTGAGCAATGAACGGCATCTGGCCGGTAACAGCTAGCTGAAAACAGTTCATCTAATTAAGATGTTCAGATCGATGTATAATGCTACGTTGGCCATATTATATTTTCGGGAGTACAGGTGTTTATCGATTGGAAATAATGCGAATCGGAAAAATTAAACTATATGTTGAAGGAGGGGTTTGGTCATTTCTTGATAGAGAAACTCGTCAAATTTGTGCTAAAATGGCCAGATGGAAAAGATACGTCGTTTTTATTGTAGTAGCAAACTTCGCTTGGTGTTTATACTTGTTGATGACAACTCGCTCTCGAAAGCTTACCAAATCCTTCCGCCAGTTGAATGTAAATGGTTATCAACGACTCTCCATAAATATGTCTGGTAAAGACAACTCTTCCAACGCCAGATTGGTAGCTATAGCGAAGCGTAATGGTCATTTATTGTCTACAAATACTTCCGGTGTGGAAACATTCGACCGTGGATTTGAAGAAATAGCCAGACACACGAAGTGGGAAGTTCATCTCGTCAAGGACTTGAACTGTTCGGCCCTTATTGCGGGCCAAGATACCAATATCACCCGTCAGCAGGAGATCCTAACTGCTATACGACGTAAGCGCGACATGTATCTGTACAAGGAATTAGCGAAAACAAGGAATTGCTTCTCGTTCAAAGTCCAGCAAGGATACGTTACGACGAGCGGTAGCGAGGAAGAAGAGTCCTTCCCTTTAGCTTACAGTATTATTGTTTATAAGGAGTTTTATCAAGTAGAGAGATTACTTCGAGCCATCTATAGGCCGCAAAATTATTACTGCATTCACTACGATTACAAATCAAGACAGGACTTTAAGGAGCAAATACAAGTTCTTGCAGAATGCTTTGCAAACGTTTTTCTGGCTTCGAGGAGTATTGCTGTGAGGTGGGGAAGATTCTCGGTCCTAGAGGCAGACTTAATCTGTATGAAAGATTTATTGCGATACAAAAACTGGAAATATTTCATCAATTTGACCGGACAGGAATTCCCATTGAAAACCAACTGGCAAATTGTTAAGATATTAAAATCCTACAAAGGAGCTAACGACATCCGAGCGACGAGACGCAGGTGAGTGTTTTTCTTTAAATACCACATGAAAAGTTAAAATATAAAACAGAAATCATAATCTCCGAGTTTCTCGTCTAAAGATATTCTTTAAGGTCCTCCAGTGCCGACTGTTGTTGTTGTAACAGGATTATTGTCACTCTCGGGAAAGTTTCAATATCGTAGAATTAACAAAACTGTACTATAATATGATTTAGGTTATATTGATGCAATATTAATGCACAATTGATCAATATTTGATTGAAAAGATATTTTAGGACCTTTGTGAACTTTATCAATTTTCGGTACATAACATCTTACTTTTGGTAGAATAAAATGTTCAAAAGTTCATTTCAATGACATTCAATGACTACCAAGGATGTCTTGCTTGTCACTGTTTTCAGAATATCCTGTTTTGTTGCTCATTAACAATGAATACACGGGGTATGATGTCTTGTCGGCATCATTGAAAACTGTTGACCGCTTCTCTCTTGCAGCAAACTAGCCTATGTTTATGTATACTATGATTGTCTTTTTGAATTTGGTGCTAATACTGTTATATGGAATATGGAATAGGTCTTTGGATTATGGACGCGGATATTCTTCAATAGACGACGGCTGAATTATGAATGACGGACCAGACGCTTGTAATATTGAGACAATCAATCATTATTTTACTGAAGTAGATATCATGGAAGTTAGTTCAAACCGACCAGTAAGAATGGTCTATATATTCTTGGTGTAAAGCCAGTTGAAGGTATCTTTTTCTCAAACGTGAAAACATTGTGGACACATTGGAACACAGCGGTATGTATAATAGCGGTACCAAAGCGGACCGTCAGTCGTTCTGTGTCCGGTCTGGTATCGCTATGGTACCATTGGAGAGGAGAGGTACTAGTCACCACAATGACACCTACTGCTATGTACACAATGATTTCATCATTTGATGTGTATATCAAACAATTGAAAAAGTTTACAAAGTTATTTTTCAGTTATCTCTAATCAAAATTTCACCAAATGCGCAATTACTATTACATTTACTAAATATTCAGCATAACCCAAAGTAAACCCATATGTGTGTAAAGTTTCAGCATGTGATTCGTTAATTTCAAGATGCATAATTAGCTCTTAAGGTGAAAACACAGTTTTACAACAACAACATCCTGCACTTCAGTAGACCCTCAATCAAAATCTTATTACTTATTATATTATTTCCTTCTGGAGCACAATATATCTCTCAAAATCATCCAGGTAACACCGACATGTTCTGGTGTGAAAGTCCGTTTGCCAGGATTTAACCTACATTAAAGAATAGAAGCTATGCATGTGCTGGCGTGAGATCGGACGTTCAGTATTTAGTCGTCGTGCTCAAAAGAATTTCCGCATCAATGATTGAAAGACCTTTTTTGTTCGACAGCACCAAATTCCAAACTGGAACAAAATGAAAATTAAAATAGATATGTTTGTTTCTTGCAACAGAGATTAGGTCAACAGATTGCAATGAAAGCTGCAAGACAGCACGATGTTCTATTGGTAAAATTCTTATTAGAGTTCAAATGAATTTCCAAGTCATTTGCTGGAGAATAATGTATCTCAGTCACGCTTTGAATGTGACTATTCATTTTATCACCATGGAGATGTAAAACACATGAGGTTCAAACGGCCCCCAGCCCCAGGTTGAGCACAACTGGACACCTCATTCCTGTCACAGTATATGAATATATAACTGAATCTGAATCAGTCCGCAACCGATTAGAGGAAGCCATCATCTCGTGAATATGTTTTAATACGCAAATATAGGCATACAATCATGAATGTTCTCTTCATTTGCCTTCCAGGCGCAATAAGAGGAGAACAATGTCCAAAGAACCAGCACCGCATAATATAACTATTTATAAAGGACCTGTACATATTTTGGCCTCTCGTCCTTTTGTGGAGTTTATTTTTGAGAACCCGATGTCACGTGATTTCCTGAACTGGACCAATGGCACTCAAATACCAGACGAAACATTCTTCGTATCTCTCCAACATAACCCTCATCTTGGAGCGCCGGGGGCTTTCAACGGTGAGTAAAGGGTCGGAGCGCCGGGGGCTTTCAACGGTGAGTAAGGGTAAACCTATAGGTTTGGTATGATGTCCTGATGATGATCAAACTTTGTTACTGGCTCAAATCAAGGGTGAAAGTTCCGGTTCATCTTTCATGTGAGGGTCGCGAGACAAAGGAGAACAGTAGTCTATCCGGGCACAACAGTAAGTCTAGCCGGAGGTAATATAATGGCCTAAACAATATAAACTCGCATGGAAGATCGACCAAAGTTTCAGACAGCTATAGCGCTCCTTCCTCGAAATTTTGATATATATTTTAAATGGTATCACTTCCAGTGTGTTCCCCTTACACTCACGTCAGAAAATTTCTCTGGGATCACTGTCACAGTGTACAAGTTTCGTTTCTGTCAGAGCCTTTCTGTCCTCCAGCGCCGAAATGAAGAACTGACCCCTTTCATTTGAATGTACCAGAGTTCGGTAAGATTAGTGGGAAAGGCAAATAACCATTACCCACAAGCAGTGAGGCACAATGGTGTCTCAGTAGAGTGCTGCTATGGTGTTAGCCACAACTGTTCCTGTCAATAATTTCTTCTACCGTATAAATATTCATGCTGATGCTCCTTCATCGGTTATTTTCTGGAAGATAAATCTTTCTCCTCCACGTTTAACGCTTTTATTGAAGTTCCCTGCAACGATGATTGGCTGTACATCAACTGTTTTCACAGCGACCACCACCTCCCCAATATTACGGTAGACGCCATGTTGTGCATGTCTGTCCAAGTTCGCATGCGTAGTGACCCCAAAATACACAATTTGGCGTCTACCGTGATATGGGGAAGGTGGTGGTCGCTTTGAAAACAGCTTTTGTACAGCCAATCACCATTGCTAGGAACTTTAATAAAAGCGACAGGCGTGGAGGATAAGGAGTTAGCTTTCAAAAACATAACCGGTTAGGATCATCAGGATGCAAATGTATATGGTATACGGGTTGTACTGAACGAAGATAAACGAATGGAGTGTGTGACTATCAAGCGCAGGCATTATTAATAGGAAAACCTTACCCGACCACCTGGCCTGCCAGCTCTCAGTAAAATACTGTATACTATAACTTCTTTCCCTTTCGTAGGTACATTGGATGAATTAGAAGTAAAGGATGCAATGGCTCGGTATAAACTCTGGAGACCGGCAAAATGTGGTGGGAAGAGAGTTAGATTCATCTGCATCTTTAGCGAAAAAGATTTACCCGGTTTGACGACGGCCCCGCACCTGTTCGCTAACAAGTTCCATTATGACTATGCACAGTATGGGTTGGACTGTTTACAGGAATGGTACTGGAACCGGACACGGGACGAATATTTCGAGGGGTCCAAATTTAACACCAGCTTCTATGAACAACTTTGGCTTGTTAAGTATAGGGTTAACACGGAGAAATAGTGTGTTATACAAGTATGTCAATATAATTGTTTAGAACCATGATAAATTCCTAGCACAGCAATTTTTGTAAAGTCAAAATGTTTTCCATTGTTGATGAATTGCTGCAAGTTATACTATTGCAAGAATGATACGACTGATCTCTGATGATGATGTGGGCCGCTTGGAAGAAATCCTAACTATTATTATATTTATTAGAGTGTCTCCCTATATAAATTGTAATGAGATAAAACTGCATATTCCCCGGTCAACAAAACTGCATATTCCACCCCCCATGGAATATACACTAAAGGGAGATAATTACAACAGAGGTCGCCCCGTTCTCCCAGTCGCGCTGCAAACAACCGATCACGGAGCAGTTCGTCGAGTTGATTTTAGCTGGAGAAATAAATTATCTCCCCCCATCTAATTGTAAGTAGAATCGTACCCAAGCACATTATTGGAGTAACTAACAAGCGGCATCGAACAAGTGCGTTGCGAGATTTACACGATAGTAGTGAAGCAGCTCCGAATCAGTGGAATCTCGTGCATGAAAAATAATGTTGCTGGCGATTGCCCACTGAAACTGTGAAAGCAATCAACTCAGAAGGATTGCGCTCTTCCAAAATAAACATAAAACATTATTTTGCTCGAGAGATAATAGATTAGCACAGAGTTAAGTTGATAAATATAATAATGAAATTATTGCCTTGTTGTGAGGGGAATATGCAGTTTCGTTGCCCCTCGGCTGTGCATATTGTTCATATTATTCCACTATTTCTTCTTCTACCGGCAATTCTTCGATCAGCATAGGAATATATTTAGATACCACTCTGGAATTATAGGAGTGAGTGAGTGAATAGGGTTTAACGTCGCTTTCAACATTTTTTCAGCTATATCACGACGGGGAAGGGAAGGGAGGGGAGGGGGAGGGGCAGGGGTACCTACTTGTAACAGAGCAGATCTAATGCTGCCATTTTATAGTGCTGTCCCACTGAAAAATCATGCCGTAGGCAGACATGACACCCCACTCAGTCACATTATACTGACACCGAGCGAACCAGTCCTTGTTCTATCCTCTTAATGCTGAGCGTGAGCGAGGGAGCAACAAGTTCCATTTTTCAAGTCTTAGGTATGACCCGGCCTGGGATCGAACCCAGTACCTACCGCTTACGAGGCCGACGCTCTAACCATTAGACCACCGCAGTGTGGTCTCTGGAATTATAAAGAGTTATGAGAAGTGTATCATGTTGCCTCAAAGATTATTACCCTTGAAGGAATTCCCCAAACCTGACTATCAAACATGATCGAACACGGAAACACTTCCTGGACATTCTCTGTCGTACGCAGCCAGAACTCCATTTCTTGTGTTGAGGAATGGCGTTGACCGGTTTCAACAACATTTTACCGCTGTGGATTTTTTTTTAGCCCACCATCACCAGATGGTGGGCTGTTCAAATCACTTTTCGTCCGTGGTCCGTCGTCCGTCAGTCCGTCCGTCAGTCCGTCAGTCAGTCAGTCCGTCAGTCCGTCCGTAAACAATTCTTGTTACCGCGATATCTCAGGAACTACTGGATGGATCTTTTTCAAATTTGGTACACAGGTTCCCCTTGGGGTCTAGTTGTGCAAGAAACCTTTTCTGGTCCGATTCGAAAATCCAATATGGCCACCAGGCAGCCATCTTGGATTTCACCATGAAACCTTGTTACCGCGATTTCTCAGGAACTACTGCATGGATCTTTTTTCAAATTTGGTACACAGGTTCCCCTTGGGGTCTAGTTGTGCAAGAAACCTTTTCTGGTCCGATTCGAAAATCCAATATGGCCACCAGGCAGCCATCTTGGATTTCCCCATGAAACCTTGTTACCATGATTTCTCGGGAACTACTTCATGGATCTTTTTCAAATTTGGTACACAGGTTCCCCTTGGGGTCTAGTTGTGCAAGAAACCTTTTCTGGTCCGATTCGAAAATCCAATATGGCCACCAGGCAGCCATCTTGGATTTCCCAATGAAACCTTGTTATCGCGATTTCTCAGGAACTACTGCATGGATCTTTCTCAAATTTGGTACACAGGTTCCCCCTGGGGTCTAGTTGTGCAAGATACCTTTTCTTGTCCGATTCGAAAATCCAATATGGCCACCAGGCAGCCATCTTGGATTTCTCCAGGAAACTTAGTTATCGTCATTTCTCAGTACTGCATGGATCTTTCTCAGATTTGGTACACAGATTCTCCTTAGGGTCTAGTTTTGCAAGATAGCTTTTTCGGTCCGAATCGAAAATCCAATATGGCCACAAAGCGGCCATCTTGGATTTCCCCATAAAACCTTGTTATCGCGATTTCTCAGGAATTACTGCATGGATCTTCGGTCTAGTTGTGCAAGATGCCTTTTCTGGTCCGATTGAAAAATCCAATATGGCCACCAGGCAGCCATCCTGGATTTCCCCATGAAACTTTATCGTCATTTGTCAGGAAGTACTGCATGGATCTTTCTCAAATTTGGTACACAGGTTCACCTTATGATCTAGTTGTGCAAGATACCTTTTTCGTTTCAAATTGAAAATCCAATATGGCCACCAGGCGGCCATCTTAGATTTCCCATGAAACTTTGGTACACAGATTCCCCTTGTGGCCCAGTTGTGCAAGATACCATTTTTGGTCCGATTCGAAAATCCAATATGGCTGTCAGGTGGCCATTTTGAATTTCCCCTTGAAACATTGTTATCGTGAATTCTCAGGAAATATTTCATGGATCTTTCTGAAATTTGGTACACAGGTCTCACATGGGGCCTACTTGTGCAAGATACCTGTTTTGGTCCGATTCGAAAATCCAATTAATACGGTATTCCCGAGTTGTGACGTTGCATCACAAGAGTCAGCGGATGAAACGGTGTGGCATATTCTATATATTGACTATAGAGAATATCCATATCTTCGCCTTCCATATCAAGGAGTTCAAATAATTTGGAATTAAACTGATTTCTTCAAATTTTAAATCGGTTTTCTTTAGTCCATGCAGTTGCAAGTGAACTACCCCACCCTTTCGTCTGCTGGCGGGTCAGCTACATGAAGGGACGTCACTCTTGTGACACAATGTCACAACTCGACAACTGTAAACTACTGCATGCTTCGATCCAAGGGAAATAATCAGGATACAGACACTTTCAAATTCGAAGTTTCAACAGTACTGCGTGGACCGGATCCCTTCAGTATTAAGTATTGTACCATCTTACTATTTTCGAGCATGGTATCTTAAAAGAGATATCTCAAACCAGTCCAGCAAACAGAACAGAATTAGCATTCGTTCCTAATTATAAAATCTTAAGTATGCCAAAGTGTCAAAGAGATTTTTCTTCGCTTCCACAAGTTCCAGTACCAAATGAGGACACGTGAAAAAAAAAATAAAAAAATACTACTGTTTTCCAGTGTCCCTTTTTCAATCTTTTTCAATCAGATTCGAAATTCTGTAAACAAAATTACAACTCAATCGTCTTAGTAACAATGGACAAAAAGATCCTCTTGTTATTAGCTTACAATTATCGGACAATGGTGGGCGCCAAGATCCTTCAGGATCTCTCGTTCATCTTTCAAGTCTCTCCGTATTACAGTTGAGGGACGTTCGTGGAGTCCACTCGTCGCCTTACATGTCTGTAGACATTCCAGTCCATGGAATTGCACAGATCGAAGGAAAGTCGGGCATGTAACGTGACATCAACGTATTGGGAGATGTGACTGATCCAGAGGGTCAACGGATAATATCTCATCCTCCATCGCAGGGTTGTATTTTCTATTCAGTCAAATGTATATTGTTCAAAAATGGTGTTGAGGTCGTATCAGTAGGTCAAGCGGATCGAGATGCGTGATATATATACTGTGTTGTGTTTTAGTCGGCGCCGTCGCCACACACCACGCTCCCCCCAAAAAATCGAATAAACTTCACCTTGAACAGAATGAGAAATGGTTAAATTGTATATATCTTACTTTAGGTTTTTCCGGTCCGGCATATTTTTCCCGCAAACTTTCAATCGATATTTCCAGATTGACAGTATTCTCGTCCGTTCTCCCGTTCTTGGAACTCTCGCGAGAGTTTTATTCGGGATGTAAATCTGGAAATACCGGTTGAAATTTGGCGTGGAAATAAACTCATTCGCTTCAAGAGGCCAGACCGGAAAATGGTAAAGTGAAATATATGCAATTTAACCCTTTCTCGTTCTGTTTAAAGTGAAGTTCATTCGATTTTCGATTGTGTTGTAACGGGTTATAAAACCTAAGTTTTAGGACCGTGCGTGTGTGGCGACGGCGCCGACTTGAAGGCCCTCCCTTCTACTTTTCTGTACTCCCTCGACCATCCTCCCCCACTAATCAACCTAATTAACCAATCAGTAACGAGACTCTGTGAGTTGACTACATGGCGTTGAGCTTTCTCATTACACCAAGTCAGTGTCTACGTTCACAAGTCGAACTAGCCTTAATATATTAGAACACATACAGTCTTCAAAATCTGAGGTGTAAATTTCATCTACGAATCAGAGACGAACCAATCATGACCTACAAACTGATTGTGACTAGGGTGACGTCTTCCCCCAATAGCTGTGGCGGTTGGGTTGGCCTGATATATGACTCAGCCAATCAATAACCCACTTCCATGAAACATTTCGGAATTCAAATGGATTCGAGATCAATGACGTCTCGCGCTTGTTTATAAGTGTGAGCGTAAAAATTGACTTGGGGTGTAATGAAGATGGAAGTTGAGGACCGAGGCGTCATGTTTAACTAGTTCATGTTGAGGCCAGCAAATCCTTTACGACTATTATATTTGTCGGTGGGTGTCGATCAATTCAAGACGCGACGCCCTGGACAAGTAAAAAACCATCAAATTACAACACATATAAGGGAAGTAGGAAGAGGTGCCGACATACTGGCAGAGCCACATGACTTCGCAGTATAGTCTTCTGGTTAACCTATTTTAAAGCACAAACCAAGAATCTAACGATTCGTGATATGCGTTGTATCTCAGGTACGCTTTTATTGTACCTGTTCATGTGGCAACTTGGATGATATGATCACACGGCCCCTAGCACCGGCATAAGCGGTAAGCCGTTCGTGGTATAATGTCCAGCATTATGGAGGATGGTCAAATTACGACATTGGCATGATTGGCGAAAACAAGAAATGGAAAGCATCTTTGGGAAATACAATGTTTGATCTTCATTGATACGGTAGTACACACCATGCGGTATTGAGACTGATTGAAAGTTATAAAGTTATTAAGTTACCTTGTAGTTTCATTGATACAAACGTATGCATGTTGACTTTTATGACAATATTAAAGGGAGTATTCAGCGATAAATGTAATAATACCATACAGCTGCACCAAAATGTGCAAAATCTAAAGTGAAATTGGAGAATGTGCCAAAATTTCTGAATAATTTGAACCGTATTATTGTTATTATTATTATTGCACAAACATTTAGCGTTCGCGAGCAATTATTATATGAAGATCATTGTATTGTTCTTCTGGGCTGTCAGTGTGACAATGTCCTTATCCTTGTTGAAAGGGCCATTTACAGCAACACTTCGTATACACGGTGATCTGTTTGATGACCAAACCAGGGCACCAGGCTAACACCCAGCGGGTCACTGGATGCGAGTTCCCACATACCTTGAAGAAACACGGAAAGTTGCATTGGTTCCCACTGAAACAAAAAAAACAACAACAATTGGAATAAAATCTGAAAATAGACACGTACAGACAATGAAAATGTCTCTATTTACCCTATTTTCAGCGAAGATAACCCTGGGATATCATATGTGAGATATTGGGGCTGAGGAAGTCAGATTATTGTATGCGCGTGTACGGTACTTTCGGAGACGGAAACCTCACTGCCGGTAATTAAACGCAACATTAAAATGGTGGAAGAAAACAATGCCAGAATACTGACAAGAAGTGATATGACCCCGCAGACACATGAACCAAAAGTGATCTCTGTGATAATTCGTATCCTAGCCACGCTTTTATTGTAGTTGTTCATGTGGACATCTTGAATGGCGTGATCACACGGCCCCTCGCATCGGCTTGAGCGATATTAGATGGAAACATTTTAGAGCGATGAGCTAATAGCCCTATCAAGCCATCAGATCAAAATTGAGGAACTATGTAACCGCCAGATAGAAAAACAAAACGCTCCAAACGAGAAAGTATTCATAGAATGCAAGTTCTTAGAGCAAATGTGAGGCCCCACGCTGACCAAGCGCTTCGTTCTCCATCATGTTTACAAGTCACAAAACTACAATCACAATGATCTGTACAGAGAGCAAGCCTATGGGACGAAAAGTCCACCAGCAGAATCTCACCATATATACTGGCAACAATTAAACGCAACATTACAAGGGTGAGGGAAAACGATGTCGGCGTACTGACAAGAAACCCCCGTTCACAAGACCGCTAAGGCCCGGATCAAGGCGTTACAGAACGAATGATTAATTTGTTCAAATATATATCGGGACAAACACACCAGAGTGGAGGGGGTATGGCTTTAAGTAAACTGCAGATCAAAATGGATTTTAGAATACTGGGAGGGTACCGATGCGGATTTAATCATGCTTTGTGCTATGGGTTTAAGCAAACTGGGGGTGTGTGCGTTTAAGCATAATTGGGGCATGGGCATTTAAGCATACTGGGGGTATGAGTTTAAGCATAATGCGGGTAAGGGTTTAAGTATACTGGGGATATGTGCTTAAGCCTACTGGGCGGGTATGGGTTCAAGCATTCTAATCGTACAGATTTAAGCATACCGGGGGGTATGGGTTCAAGTATACTGGGGATTTGGGTTTAAGAATAATGGGGATGTATGGGTTAAGCATACTGGGGGGGTGTACGGGTTTAGGCATACTGGAGGGTGTACGGGTTTAGGCATACTGGAGGGTGTACGGGTTTAAGCATACTGGGGGGTGTACGGGTTTAGGCATACTGGAGGGTGTACGGGTGTATGACATACTGGATGTATGTGTTTAATCATACTGGGGACGGAGTCTGAGATTGTTAAACCGGACATCATGTTTCACTTTCACTTCTTCAGTCTTTGTGCAATTCTCATATAATAATACTCACGGAAACCAGCATGTATATTGTTTCACGACAGGGAAGACTATCCAGCAGTTATTGCATTGGGACACGTACTGCCAATGCCCTGGGCATTGAGAATTACACGAACAAGAAGAGAAGGATCTGAAAATATACAATTTACCTCAATACTAAATGTTGTTATACAACGTATGACGATACTAAATACCAGTTCACACTGGACATTTACAGTGTTTCTTTTTCCTTCTATGCATGTGTGTGTTTCTTATCAAATTCGACAAAGCAGTTCTATTTGGTAACTCTCCCGTCAAACTGTATAGAAAATATTTGGTAGTCAGTATCAAATGCAACTCTCCCTTATCAACTGTACAGATATATGTTGTTGCCAGTATCAAATGTTCTATTTGGAAAATCTCCCGCCAAACTGCACAGATACTATTTGGTTGCCATTATCAATTGTTCTATTTGGTAACTCTCCGTTCAAAACATTATAGATCATTTTGGTTACCAGTATTAAATGTTCTATATAGCAACTCTCCTATCACAGTGTACAGAAAATATTTGGTTGCTAGTATCAAATGTTCTAACTCTCCCCTCAAACTGTATAGATAATATTTGGTATCTGACAACTCTCCCGTCAACTGTATAGAGAATATGTGTTGCCAGTATCAAATGCATTGTGAAATGTTTTATTTGGAAAATCTCCAGTCAAACTGCGCAGATAATATTTGGTTGCCATTATCAAATGTTCTATTTGGAAACTCTCCGTTCAAAATCTATGGATCATTTTGGTGGCCAATATTAAATGTTCTATCTACCAACTCTCCTATCAAACTCTACAGAGAATATTTGGTTGCCACTATCAAATGTTCTATTTGGCACTCTTCCGTCAACTGTATAGATAATATTTGTTGCCACTATCAAATGTTCTATTGTGCAACTCTCCTCTCAAACTGTATAGTTAATATTTGGTTGCCATTATCAAATGTTCTATTTGGCAACTCTTCCGTCAAATTGTATAGATAATATTTGGTAGCCAGTATCAAACGTTCTATCTGGCAAATCTCCCGTGAAACTGTATAGATACTATTTTGTTTCCATTATTAAATGTTCTATCTGACAAATCTCCCGGCAACTGTACAGATAATATTTGTTCTCAGTAACAAATGTTCTATTTGGCAACTCCAGTTTGATGGAGACACGGTCGGCTGCACGTCTACCTTTGTCTCTGATTAACCGGAAGCTAATATGCTGAGCAGTGACCATTGGCGGACATGTTATCGGCTTATTAGTTAAGTTAGTTAAGTCCCTTTAAATTCTGACTGGAAAAGGATATGTGACGTTAACATATGAAAACTCCTTTGTGTGTGATGGTATTAAAGCCGATTTTTTTCCTCTCCAAAATCTGCCATATACGATTTTTCTTGAAGTTTACATACTAAAATATCCCTTTCGAAAACACTGAGTTGTTCAGTTGCATGAAAATGGAGATATGATTGATCAAAATGTGCTCCCGGGCTTATTTTGGTACTTTGAGGCATTTTCATGAAGGGTTTTCTCATATACCAAAAATATGACACCTCAAACCAAAACCATTCGTGGTTCTGTCCAGTAAACAAATTTCCTAATATATTGTGACAAAATTATTTTGGTTTGAGGTGTCCAATTTTTGCTATAAGAGAAAATCCTCACAATAAATGCCTCGAAAATACCAAATCAGGCCGAGGAGCACACTTTGATCAATCATATCTCCATTTTTATACAACAGAGCAACGCAATCTTTTCGAGGCTGATATTTCGGTATGTACACTTCTAGAGGAATCTGAATAGGCAGGCTTTATGATTGAAAACAAAAATCCGTTTGATTACCATCTCACAGAAGGGAGTTATTCCCTTATTGTCGTCACATATCCGTTCAATATGGACATGCTCGTTCGTGGAGTGTCCATATGCTGAACTGCTGTGAGAAGAACTAAGTAGTTGGCTAGAAGCTATGACAGGTCAAGCCCAAAAGTTCACTTACTGCGAAAGTCTAAATATATACCTGACATCACGGTATCGACCAAGGCCTAATCGTCGAAGACCATTGGAAAAACTTCGCCCAAAGATCGACCAACAATTGAAGCTGATCACTCAAAGTATCTTATAGATCGTACCAGAGTAGAACGCAGCGCTGCGTGGATATGTTAGCTAACACTTAAATAAAAGATATATTGAATTTTATGTATGAAATGATCTGTATATATATTCATTCCATAACAAAATTTTGAAGGGTTATGAATTGTTGGCAAGCATTCCCAGAATGAAAGTAGTGGAAGAAGTAGTTCCGGCAAGGTCACTGCCAGGTCGAGTTCACATGTACTCAGCAAAGTGTTATCTAACTGCAAAAGTGTTATCTAACTGCAACGAAAATATCACTTTAAGAGTGAAGAAAATATAGGAATTTCACTGTTATATAAATAATAAATTTATTTTCACAATGGATGCATCAGATAGACTTACTGTGCTGTTGGAGCCCTGTTCAGTCTATTAAATCGACTATTGACGCCAGGTGCAGATTTCCGGGCTTTATCGATAACACTTCTGTAAATATACAAACACTACACACTGTTATAAGTAAATTATGAATACATGAATCACAAACACGCAAACACAGAGGATGATAATATATCAAACAAAGCTATGAGCTGTTCAGTTAGTCACGGGTTATATTGGCTTGATCAAATTCAGCGGTAGGTTCACATAATTTGGGTTTTCTTGGAGTACTCCAATATCGAGATTTGGTGTATGAGTTTGATTAAATTAATTTAATAACTTAATTCAATTTCAGGAGGAATAATGATTTCGACTGAAAAACTCGTTAATGCTATTGCGAATTCAAACTATTGGAATACAGTTTCATGTACAATCCAGTAGGATAACATTACAGTTACTATAAACAATATCAAAACACAATTTAAAAAAAAAGTGTCTACTCTTGACTGGTGTTGCTTGTTGTCCATTTTTTTTTTTTTTTTTTTTTGCTGCTCTGTTTCAATCTGATTATTCTTATATGACATGTCTTACTAACATACAGTACCCAAGGATGATAAGATTTTTTTCCCTCGTGAGAAAAACGCGATTGGATCATCACAGAGGTTAAATCCAGTACGTGAAGGAATCACCAAAAAATCGTGACGGAATCACGAATGCGCTTTTTAAATCTTTTCGGTAAAAGAGCATTATTAATTAAACATTTTCTCCAAAAATATTCCTAGGGTGAATTTATCACTTCTACTTATAAAATTAAAACTCTGAACTCTTATTTTTACCAAGGTATACAGTTCCCGTCACATGCATATCTTTTCTACAGATGTTTCAAAATAGTATAGTTTTCAGTAAAATGGACCTTTCTTCCTTGACAATTTATTCAGGTTCAAAAATTGCGGGGGAAATATTTCGCGATTAAAACACATCTTCTTTGTTATTGACGTGTCCCCGGAGATCATATAGGAAGCGAATAGAAAAAACAGCATGCTAATATATGGTCTACGAAAGAATGTGGAGTGAATTTTAAGCGAAAAAGGGCTGTTTTTAGGGATGTCCGCATTTTCGTGGAATTCATGAAATAGGTTATCGCCAAAAAGATTGCATAAACACAGCATATTGCATATTCAGCTCATGAGAAACCGTTTTCGAATTTAACAAATGGTGAAAATAAACAACCAGAAAGTGATTAAACATTAAAAAATAAGGTACGGTTAGACGTTAGAACACTGTTATTGTTTTCAGTACCGATACGTTATTGTAGTTACCCCGGTACGTTATTGTAGTTACCCCGGTACGTTATTGTAGTTACCACGGTACGTTATTGTAGTTACCACGGTACGTTATTGAAATTCGTGCTCTACTGGACTGATAAACTCAAAACAGCATGAAGAAAATACATAGTCCATTTTCTAGGATAAACATGATAAATTCCTCCGAATATCTCAAGTTGGGAATGTTTAGCATGGATCCATCGTTCCGAAAAATAACACTCTCGTAACGGGTATTGCAGTTGTCGCGTGAACACATATAACGTATACGGAAAACTTACCTAGACGGGAATCCCCTGAGCTGCGAGGGTGGCCTGTCAGACAGGGTCAGCCTTTGTGTCGTGGCGAGGTTCATCCATACTGTCATTAGTACCAGGGCTATTCCAAAGATCGACCACTTGAATAAAACGCAAAGTTATTGTTACGAATTCGTGTATTATAGGTAATTTCCGGCATTGAAGGAAGGTATTGTCAAGAATATCGTATATTGTTTTCGGACAGCAACTCTCTTTTTCAGTTGAACAAGTACTTTGTGGTGCTCGAGGTTTATTCGGACAGTGGCATGGGAAAAGTATAAAAGTGACAATTTCTCACAAAATAACTTTTTTGCTAACATTCATGGTACCTAACTCATCTGCCTATAGAAATGCTTCACTCAACTGACCAGCCTCAACTATATTCCTAAATAAACTTTGAGAGATGGGTATAACATAGAAGCCATGCAGTTCGTGCCACAGGGGCTCGTTACCGTTGTTAATCGGTTAATAATGTTGATTATAGGGCGGGTGTCGAGGTAGGGAATAAATGGATATTCCCTATACCTCGACCCCCCTATAATCAACCTAATTAACCAATTAACAACGGTAACGAGCCCCTTTGGTTCGTGCCACTTCGGAGTCATTTGTTTTCTACAGCTAAGTCGTCGTAATAGCTAGGAAAAAAATGGCTTTGAAGTGGCACGAACTGACTTCGGTACCGTAGTATGCCAATGTTTTTAAATTTTTCTCTAAAGTGTTTTCCTTGGAGAAAGAGCAACACCCCCGTGATATGTACCTAAATATATTTGAACAATCTGCCTGTCCATGTGCAAGATATTGGCATCTCAAAGTAAAGAATTGTTAATCTATAACATAGTTCTTTGTCTCATTTTCGTACTCGTAAAAATTGTTGCAAGATGAGTGAATTTGGACTGATTTAACATACACCGTAGAAATGTTATTCTGCCCCCCCCCCCCCTTTTAATACCGAGAATCCAATGAAAAAAGTGCATACTAAAGTGTAAATGTGTTCGAATACGCCTATTGGAAGGCATTTCCTCTATTCCCTGAATGGATATGCGTGTCCGATTTCATTGCTTCCGGTGAATTCGGAACGCTGCGAAATCCTGATATGGACGAAACTTGTATGTCCTATTTTGTTGTACCTAATTTAATCTAACATCTGTCCGAGATCCTGTCACATTTCCATAGAAAGTATAAGTTTAGGGGAAGAAAAACAGAAAATAAATCCACAACGTTTTAAGGCACATATTTCATCTTCACAGGCAAAACAAATCACAGGGGCTTGTTGTTGGTAAGTTATTAATTATGATATCAATATTTATATAAACTCTCCTATACTCCATTATGGAGGAAGAGGAAAGAAAGTATATGAATATTCTTATATTATGGAGTAGGAGGGGAGTATATTTGAATATTAATATCATAACTAAATTACTGACCAACAACAAGCTCCTGTGAAATGAACGAACCTTTGTTCATGGCATTTATGGATAACAACTTCTTTATTAAAAAAAACACATATAGTTCGTGGATGAGTCGAATGTATGAAACACGATTGCTGAAAGCACGGATCTATATAGAGCTTGATTGATGAAGCCACCCTCGGAAAATCTCTCAATTTTAAATGTTATCCATAGAATCGCGTTCTTTACACGCTGCTGAAAAGCTTTTTGCCACAAACTTAGCTTTCGCGTTAACACTACATGCAGAGTCAACGCGCTTCGTCGCAAAATGCAAAACTTGTGACAAAACGTGTCACTTTTTATCACATACCGGTAATGTCTTATAACTTTGCAGTAATTGATATGATGCATGTCAAACGCAAAATGTCGCAACAGCATCCATCCTCTCCCAGGATGCTTTGCGCTACGCTCCATTCACCCCTGTAGAGGTCGCGCCATTTTTTGCAGGATTCTTGCAGAAACCAAGAACTGTTCTGTCTAACTGTTTTACTGATCGCAAAACGTATATATTTATCTTAAAATATACTCAACAGGTATTCAATGTATTTCAAAACGGCAGTTTCCCACAGTTTGAAGGCAGCTATTTGACAAATAACCCTAGAACTATATGTTGCGGAAATATATGTCGGTGAATCGCGGCTGATATCAATTCGCCCACTTAGACGGTCGCCATATCAGTTTGCTGTGGCAACAGATGACGTTGAATCAACTCCGGCACAGTCGGTGTGGCCCTGACAGCGCTAAATGGAGATGCGCGAAGCAGAACGTATGAATGCCTGGTAGAGCTAGAACAGAATCATGTACAAATTAGCCAAATAATCTAGGCACCGGTATGCGAAACCTTAAAGGCATGTGAGACACCATGCGCTATTTCATCTGCATGCATTGGAATCGGTTGGAGAACCCATATCATCTAAACACCTCAACAGATGTAATTTCCCCCTAAAATGTAGCTTCATATCTCGCAAGATATTTTCTCGATTGCGATAAAACTTCGGACATATCATCCATCTGACTTGGGTAACAGTGGTTATTTCGTATGTCGTTTCATGACCGAATGAGCATGCGCAAAGTTCAAGACGGGTGCATTTTAAAAGTTGCAAGAAATGTTTAATTACGATTTTGCGCAGTCACAAGGTCACTTAATCACAAAGTCAACATGTTGTCAAAGTGTCAACAATGATTAATACAGCGCTTATTCATCATGATGCAGTATCACTTATTCATCATGATGCAGTATCACTTATTCATCATGATGCAGTATCACTTTTCGGTGTGGAATTCGTATTCTACAGATAAGGCAGATGCCGGAATGTCACAAATGTCGATTATCGACAAGTGATAGATTATCTTGGTGAGTACACCTGGTATTAACCCTTTTTGACTGCTGTGGCGCTTTATCAATTAGGTGATAAAGTCAGCGTGTGCCCGAATATTGTGCTTAAAAGAAGTGTTTGCTTTGACCATATTTTTTTCCTTAGTGTGTTGCGTTTATAAACCGAAAATATAATTTCCTCTCGTTCACTTGAAAAGTTATTAGCTCGAGAGAGAAAATACTGAATTTTCTTATTCTCAATTTTTACCGAGAAGAGACTTGTCAAAAAAATATTACGAATATTAGAAAATAAGCATTTGTTTGTTTTTGCAATTTTTGGCGATATTCTTGAAGGGAATTCCCTTCATATATAAAATATGACACCTTTCACCAAAACGAGCAATACATGTCGAAATGCGGTGCGTTTGATCCAAAATGATACTGAAAAATCGTTTTGGTTAAAGGTGTCATATTTTCATAATACTGAAATATGTCAAAATGCTTGTAATGCTCTGAAAGGGTGTCGTTCACCGCCATTCAGCACATGATTCCTCAACTTGATAATTGTAACAGCTGCTTGGCCGAATGGTTACAGTGTCGGACTACAGATTAAAAGAAACGCAACATTTTGGTTCGAATCCCCAAATCCCTGAAAAAATATTTTCATTTTTTCCTTTTTTCTCCCATCTTCAGTTTGGACTTTAAAGTGCAAAAGTGACGTGAAATGAAAGACAAACCCTTAACGCACATAATCCCTTATTTTCTTATAATTCGTGAATAGAATTGCACACAAACAACTCCACACACACACACCCAGACCACTTGTTCAGTGTTTGAATATTCTGACGATCCAGCAGAGCAAAAACATAATTGTTACACATACATAATTTCGTCTTAGGGCAGCGGGAAGTTGTAACTATGAATTGAAAAGGTATAAGGTTGAACTTGTCTTATATCAAGGCCTTTATTAAGGAAATGACCCTCAACAAGTGGTGACGCTTGCTTTCCCAAGTGATAATGCATGTGCCAATATGTTTTTTTTTGTTTTTTTTTTTTTTTTGCAGTTACTTCCTTAATATTGTTCGCTGAACTTTTGGCAGTGATTATTTTTTTCAGTTTTCGAGTCGGTTTATATATTAATATAACTGATTATTGTTCGTAAATATCTGGGTCGTTCATGAAAATACTAATGGTAACCGTATGAGAATATGAACCAGAATTTTCATTAGACTGGCCTCGCCTGTCTGACAAAGAGTTGGGGAATACCTGAGCATTACGTCACAATTTACCGGCCGGCTCGGAGCGAGACAATAGAACAACAGAGAGCGACTCTGAAGGGGAAAATATCCATCTAAAGCGAACACCTCCTTTCTCCAACTTTTGAAATGCGACTGACTTAAACGTTGCGCATGCTCATTTAGACATGAAATGAATTACGGAGTAATCCTTGTTACTCAGTGTCGGCTTGGTCAGCCCGATTATGTATGAGAAGTTTCATCGCAATCGAGCAAATATATTTGAAAATATGATTACCTTTTGGGGAGGGGGTGGGAACTTACTTTTGTTGAGGTGTTTATGTGGGATAATAGATTTGAAGATCGTTTGGAGCAATTTGGTCATCTAACTGTCTGTTCTTTAAACGATTATCAGTTTGGAGCACCCGACTCATATACGTATGCTTTGAAGTTCCTTCGGGATACTTTGGTCCACACTCCCTTTAATGGCATTTTGAATGATGTAGGACACCTGGGCCACGTGCACATGGGGGACCATGTACATGCTGAAAGATCACGAATTTCACAATCGGAGATGATTTTTGTGTTCCAAATTAAATGCATGTCAGAAAAGCATGCACAGGAGAATTAGGTGTTTTGTACGGTGCTGAATGTAGTTTATTAAACAGCTCTTTGATCTCGAAATTAGCCTGAATATCACAGATGAAATGGATGTTCCAAATTATTCCAAGCGATTAATCAATACATAGATAATTAAGGTGCCCTAAGAATTTCCGCGTATATTGTCACAATATCATAACGTAGATACAATTCTTACATCAAATCGTTGCGATTCAACTAATAACTTGTCATTCTTGGACAAAACGCTTCAGTCTCCCCAGTGATTCTTTACACAAATAGACAAACCTAATCCGTTTTCTCACAATTCAGTTTCTGACAAAAAGCTTTGTGTTTGGAAGCAATGTTAACGCGCTACAGATGTGTCAAAACGCGTTGATTGCATGCATTCTGCATTTGTGATGAAACGCGTTGCAACAACGTTGTGAGAATATATTTACTAAGAGAAAAATGAAATATTTTGGACTTGAAGTCGTCAAAGTTTTCGTTAATGTGTGCATAATGGTTCTGCCTTGGAATATATTGAGATAATTTTAAGCACACCGGAAATTATGCGTCAATGTACCTGTCGTTTCACCGCGAGGTTAACCTATTGTCTAAGAATTAAAGTGGGATAGGAGGATTTATACTGTAGTGAATATGTCAAGTTTGTCCCCACATTGCTTCATTATTAATTATCTCTTTCCAACTCCATTATAACGTACCGTACACAGTTATTAAAGTATTAAATAAAACGATAATTACATACAAATTTAAAGGCCCTACTTAATTTACGTCGTCGCTTATCAGAAATAATACTTGCCATTAATTACACAGGCACAATTTTGAAGAGAGAGTGCTTTAAGCACTGAATTAGTTTTCCTGTATATGCCGTTTATAAAATAATTTGTTATATAATTCACACTGCCAGCTAACATAATTCGCAAAATAGCCCACAGACTGTGGTTTGTAAAGTCGGAGTGTAAATAGATTAATATACGTATACTTACCGACTTCATGGTGTTAGCATAGATGATAACGTCCTACAGGCGATGTTTCTTTTGAGGTTTTTCAAGTTTCCACCCAGTTATTTATCAAAAACAACAAGGATGTTTATCACAAATAAATTAACGATGAGAACAATTAAGACAAGGAAGTTCCCCCTTTGTGGTCGTCAATCTGCCCATTCAAGATGATTGGAGAATGTTTGTCTCAGATGTTATCTCATTTGCTCGCTCATATGGGTTAATGCGTATTTGCACACTTCAGCTAACTTAGCGAGCTGAGGCCATTTCCAGGAAAGTTTGTATTTATCATGTGAAGGAAAAATGAATTTAGATGAAGAAATATGGCGGAGGCAGAAAGCAGAAAATGGTTACTTAAACCTTCATAGCAGGAGTGATCCAATGGCATAATCTCTGCCTATATTCTTTACTTCATTAAAATAGATGTTACCATTTTGAAAAATGGGTCAAACGGTCAATTGAGGTAAAAAAAATCATATATGGTGAAAATAGCCTTCAAAAATCATGCTTTGTTCTGACTTGCTTCCCCCGTAACATGTTTTACACGAATTGAGTTTGTACTTACACAAATCAAAGTAATGGGTCTATATAAAAACAGGCCCAGAGATCAAATTGAGGTCAGAAAATCTAAATAATATGAGAATTAGAGCGAATACTCCCTCGTGCCTCAAGAAGGCTCCATTGGTGACGTGACGGAAGATCTTTAATAATTCTCGTTTCCTTATTCCTTTGTGTGTACACGAAGACTACTCTAATTTGATTAACATATTTACAGGAAAGCAAAAATTTACATTTAAACCAATGGTGAAACGATAAAGTTATGGCCTATTGTTTCCGGTCCAGCAAGTTCCACAGACATACTTTCGAAACCACACGCCAAACATATCAGTAGTTATTTAAGAGTAATGTAAGAGTTTTTAAACACTATTCTGGTTTTTCAGGAATAATTAAGGAGAAGAGAGTTCAAAATTCTTCCATTTAGTCGACGTCGTATTCGAAACGTGAATTGTAATGGCTCAAAACCAGAACACTAAGCAAAGGTGTTCCATTTTAGAAAACAAGGGCATTTTCCAACGTAACCGTTTTTGAAAACTCTTTTGGTGTTCTGGAAATTTTTTTTCTTCAAAATTTGAAAAGTTTTCTTCATTTAATTGTATTGTAAATGCGTACACACATGTTCAACACTCGTATTCAAGAACACATTCGTATATGAAGTGTTATTAGTGTTACAATTCGAAACATCATTGCACAAGTTAAGGACACCAAACGGACGGGTCAGTTGCCCGAAAATTTTAGTGTAGAACTAACTAGATACGGATAAAGTCGAATAGTGCTGATTCGGAAACATGAATGGAAGAAATTATTCTTGAGAATGAAAAATATTATCAATATTAAGTAGAAAAATAGATGTAAAATATAACGCATGCTCTTCCAAATCTACATATCTACACTTAAATACACCTACATCTATCCAGATATACACATCCACACCTATACACAGATTCGTTCGTGTTTATTTACGAAGCTTGTGGTGGTCGCATTTGTAAACACGAAGAGCAATGGCCATTTCGGCCTTCCAGTGACTTACGTTGCCGCGGAACCGATAATTGTAGACATTGGTGCCACGTAATTGTATTGTTTAAATGAAAGCATCCAAGGCTGCTAAAAAACAGGGAAGGAATTGGTCCTGTTCAATATATTTCTGATGTGTCTCTCGTTGCATACGTGGTATGAATTTGTGAAGTGTAGCTCTGATTATTGAAGAGACTTCATCAATACTGTAAAGAAAGTCTAGGCAAATGAGAGTTGCATATGTTGTACCAGTGGGCGATGGAAACAATTTTGTCGAGGCGTTCAACTGCTATCACAATTGTTTGACCGACCCAATGGAATTACCGTTCCCCGATAAAGAACACAACACCGAAGATTAAAAATTGTATATTATCTGAACTAGACAAGATAACATTTTGGTAGTAAACCTACAATATTGCCGAGGTCGGTGTCCGCATCGTAGTGAACATTGTTGCCCAGGATGCATAGCGGCATTCATTTATGGTTTATGTATTCATGCACACTGGAACCTGCAGTCAAAGCTCAATGACATTGTTATTGTAGACATGTACAAGAATAAAGTCACTGAATCTGATTCATATTCATTTATTTGTGTGACAATTGACAACCAGAAAATCTTATAAGTAGCCTGGAGGTCTTCTTCAAGATTACACGTATGCCTACCGATACATCGAATAATTATTTTAAAATCACATTCAGCAATTGCACACAGCAAAAATACCCTTACGTTACTAAAAATTCAAATCACAGACTTAGAAATCCATTATTAACATCAAAAAGTAATTTTACCTCCACTGCCTGGCCCAAACGGAAAACTATTTTGTCAACTTCAACAGGTCAGAGCAAAGGACTAAGTGGGGTATATATCCCACCTGGGATATTAAATCAAAGTTTGGATATTGAAATATATCCTAATTGGGATATTTTCACCGATTTGCATACTAAACGGCAATGTCGAATTTCCGCATCTAAACTACAAAAACAAGATAGAATCTACTTCACAAAACTGCCAATACGATTGTATAATTTTGCTAACCATTTCTCGCCGACATTATTCTCTGTGCAATTGCAATTACGTGCAATACTTTTTGATGTTGTTGTTGCAGTATACTTCCCATCACTAACCACTGTTGTATGTCTTTATACGAACAGGAGAACTAGCAAAATATGCCAACTTGAAAATATGGAAGTGTGAAAAAAATATCCAAATTGGGATATTTTATTCCAAATGGGATATATATCCCAGTTTTATAGTCCTTTTCCCTGACCTGTTCAACGAGCTGTCATTACGGATATGGTAAGAATTAAGAACATTACTTTTGCTAGATGACAAATGATGCTAGACGATAAAATCAGTCAATTTGGAAATTGCAGTAAAACGGATGCTTTCGCTTGATGAAATAAATCAAGTTTTCCTTGCAAGAAATGTTTTCAAACTTAGCACACAAAACGGCGGCTTTCAGTCATGCCATGTGCTCCAATCATGCCGTAGCGCGGAAACTTGCAACATTCATTTATTTGACAATATTAACAAGTGTGCGCCGGGAAACAAGTAATCAATCAAGTGACGGGTATAACACGTTTTACACACCTCGATCTGTCAGAATGCCTCACTCGCACAGTGTCAAAACTCTCCAGTTGACTGATGGAACGAAAACGAAACTGCCTCCTCCTCTCTCCTTTTCAAACTCGCTCACCGGGACTGCACTATAATTTTTCATTCTCGTCTCGCGAGACTCCCTACTGCGAGAAAGAGTCTCACGCGTAAATGGGAGCCATCCCCCCAAAATTTGGGGGGTGAGTAGGCGGCGTATGATTATCTGGCTTGTCACTGACCTGCTGACTCCGCCGAGTTAGAAGCGAATTGCTAAACATAACGTGGGCTATATAATTGGGAAATGACTCTTTCCGTTTCGGAGCATATCAATCGCGAACAAAATATTGTCGGTATGTATACTTGGCCGTGAAAGCGAGTTATCTAATACAGGAAGTAGTTCGCGGGTAGACACGGCTCGCTTTGAGAATGATGTCATGCTGCCTCGCTTTGAGATTGGAGATTAAAAAATGTCACCAGTTTACATGAGAGTCGCTTTGGTCTCCCGCGGGTAGACACGGCTCTCTTTGAGAATGTATAATTTTTCAGTGCGGTTCAGCCGATCTTAAAACATGACGTAATTTCGTCAATTCGGTGTATTTCATTGGCTGTCAGAGCCGAAGATGAAGTCGGCATATTCCGTGACTACGACTTGTGCCATATTGACCAGTTTACAGACAAAACACAATCTTTCGTAGAAAATCTCACAAGATATCAGCAGAAGTGTTTACCAGGAAACGAAACCGACATATTCTTCAATATCTGCGCCTAGAAACGGTTCGTCGTGGGATTAATTCAGCGAAATTATTCGAAACTAGGTCGAACTACTTCATATCGCGTTCAATAAACGGAGTGACGCGGAAGTTTCAGTCATTCTCTCATTTTGCGCAGGGGTGTTGTAATGAAAACCATATCGCTTGGATAGATGGCACCTCTGAAATTACCCATAAGCCAGTTCACCTAGCATCAGTAGTATACAAAGAGTAAATGGAGTCAACAGCGCGTCACTGTGCATGCGCGAGAAAAAAAATGTGGCGGTATTGTGGCGGTGTGCGCAGGAGTGTTGTGTGCAGGTATGACGTCACTTCCGGTCTGGGTGAATGGGGCGTGACCTTGGGGGCATGTATTTCTCCGCGGTGATGCGGTCTGGCGGTGATGCGGTCTGCCTCCGCGGACCGAAAGTAGTCCCAAAACCGTGGGTTTTCGTGGAAGTGTTCGGCAATCTGTAGGGACCGCCAGTGGACCGATGGGGTCGAGTGAGGTATCAAAGTGAAGCATTCGTGAAGGAGCATCTAATGGGCTGGGTGAGGGGTTGACATATCGGCCTTCTACGCATGCGCGGTGGCCGAAGGGTATGAAAATAGCCTTTTTGGAACTAGGGGAGCCCCTAGTGGACCGATGGGGTCGAGTGAGGTATCAAAGTGAAGCTTATGTGAAGGGGCATCTAATGGGCTGGGTGAGGGGTTGACATATCGGCCTTCTGCGCATGCGCGGTGGCCGAAGGGTATGAAAATAGCCGTTTTGGGATGTAGGAAAGTCCCTAATGGTCCAATGGGGTCGAGTGAGGTATCAAGGTGAAGCTTATGGGAAGGGGCATCTGATGGGCTGGGCGCGGGGTTGAACTATCGGCATTCTGCGCATGCGCGGTGGCCCAAGGGTATGGAAATAGACGTTTTGGAGCTAGGGGAGCCCCTAATGGACCAATGGGGTCGAGTGAGGTATCAAGATGAAGCTTATGGGAAGGGGCATCTGATGGGCTGGGCGCGGGGTTAAATTAGTGTCATTCTGCGCATGCGCGGTGGCCCAAGGGTATAGAAATAGACGTGTTGGAGCTAGGGGAGCCCCTAATGGACCAATGGGGTCGAGTGAGGTATCGATGTGAAGCATTCATGAAGGGGCATCTGATGGGCTGGGCGCGGGGTTAAATTAGTGTCATTCTGCGCATGCGCGGTGGCCCAAGGGTATGGAAATCGACGTGTTGGAGCTAGGGGAGCCCCTAGTGGACCGATGGGGTCGAGTGAGGTATCAATGTGAAGCATTCATGAAGGGGCATCTAATGGACTGGATGTGGGGTTGACATATCGGCCTTCTGCGCATGCGCGGTGGCCGAAGGGTATGAAAATAGCCTTTTTGGAGCTAGGGGAGCCCCTAATGCACCAATGAGGTCGAGTGAGGTATCAAAGTGAAGCATTCATGAAGAGGCATCTAATGGACTGGGTGTGGGGTTGACATATCGGCCTTCTACGCATGCGCGGTGGCCGAAGGGTATGAAAATAGACGTTTTGGAGCTAGGGGAGCCCCTAATGGTCCAATGGGGTCGAGTGAGGTATCAATGTGAAGCATTCATGAAGGGGCATCTAATGGACTGGGTGTGGGGTTGACATATCGGCCTTCTGCGCATGCGCGGTGGCCGAAGGGTATGAAAATAGCCTTTTTGGAGCTAGGGGAGCCCCTAATGGTCCAATGGGGTCGAGTGAGATATCAATGTGAAGCATTCATGCAGGGGCATCTAATGGACTGGGTGTGGGGTTGACATATCGGCCTTCTGCGCATGCGCGGAGGCCCAAGGGTATGGAAATAGACGTTTTGGGAGCTAGGGGAGCCACTAATGGGCCGATGGAGTTCTATGAGGTATCCATGTGAAACCTATGTGAAGGGGCATCCAGTCATGGGTGGGTGCATGTAAAATTTTTCCTGAAAAAAAAAAACGGAAAACGGACTTTATCGAAAAACCTGGGAAAATGCCTATATGGGGTATGAGGGGTATATAGGTCGCCGGGCTTAACGGGGCTTGTCTATCAATAGAGTTATCTCCCCTAGTTCCAGGGTGGATGTATGTAAAAATTTTCCTGAAAAAATACGGAATACGGACTTTATCCTAAATTACGGGAAAATGCCTATATGGGGTATGGGAGGTATAGGACCATCCTGGGAAACGTACTTCTATACATTTGCGGTAGGGTTGTGGGGTCTCGTTTTACTCGTCTCGTCATTTAGAACATGATAGGAAGTGTCCCCGTGCGAATCGGTGAAATTTTTGAAAAAAGTCACCGAACCCCATATAGTCCCATACTGAGGGTATATGATCAATGTTTGTCCCCCTGGGAAACGTACTTCTATACATTTGCGGTAGGGTTGTGGGGTCTCGTTTTACTCGTCTCGTCATTTAGAACATGATAGGAAGTGTCCCCGTGCGAATCGGTGAAATTTTTGAAAAAAGTCACCGAGCCCCATATAGTCCCATACTGGGGTATAGGTTCAATGTTTATCCCCCTGGGAAACGTACTTCTATACATTTGCGGTAGGGTTGTGGGGTCTCGTTTTACTCGTCTCGTCATTTAGAACACGATAGGAAGTGTTGCGGAGCGAATCGGTGAAATTTTTGAAAAAAGTCACCAAGGCCTGGGTAGGCCCATAGGCCTATACTGCATGGCTATGGGTGTATAGGGCCATACGGGGTGGACATGTTGGAGTCTAGGTGAGTCCCTAATGGTCCAATGGGGTCGAGTGAGGTCTTATTTTGAAGCTCTCGTGGAGGAGCACTTGACTACACTAATGGTTCGTCCGTGTTCAATAGTCTGCGCATGCGCAGTCTGGTCGTAGTATAGAAAACAGGTATTTTGGGTGCTATGTAGGGGTGTGTTTGGGTTAGAGATGAACTAATCACGGTTCGAATGGGTCGTGTGAGGTGTCAAAGTGAAGCTTGTGTGGGGTCGAGTCAGAATGGTGTGTTTTTGAATGCAAGTCGCGTCAATCTGCGCATGCGCAGTTGGTTGTATTAAGTAAAGTGGCCATTTTGGAGCAGTACATGAAGGTGTTTGGGGTAGAGATGGACCGCTATGGGTCCGAATGGGTCGTGGAGGGTGTCAAAGTGAAGCTTGTGTGGGGTAGAGTCAGAATGGCGTGTTTTTGAATGCAAGTCGCGTCAATCTGCGCAGGCGCAGTTGGTTGTAGTAAGTAAAGTGGCCATTTTCGGGCAGTACATGAAGGTATTTGGGATCGAGATGGGCTATTCACGGTTCGAATGCGTCCTGGAAGGTGTCATCTTGTAGTTCTCGGTGTGTACATTCCGATTTGAGGGATGTCCGCGTCATCTGTGACGTCATTGATGACGTCATCGGTACGAGTAGTAGCGAAAGTGGACATTTTGTGGGTGCGTGGGGATGAGTTTGGTGTAGATAGGGACTATCCTTAGTCCGAATGCGTCGTGTGAGGTGTCATTTTGTAGCTCTCGAGGTGTACATTCCGAGTTGAGGCATGTCCGATGCATCTGTGACGTCATTGTT
Organism: Hanleya hanleyi; assembly: GCA_036873755.1. Taxonomy (NCBI): domain Eukaryota; kingdom Metazoa; phylum Mollusca; class Polyplacophora; order Lepidopleurida; family Hanleyidae; genus Hanleya; species Hanleya hanleyi. The sequence continues at coordinate 35,449 of JAVTVY010018847.1, read as the reverse complement.
GACGTCATCAGTAGGAGTGGCAGCGAAAGTGGACATTTTGAGGCAGTGAAGGAAGGTATTCGGAGTAGAGAGGAACCATTCTTGGTCCGAATGCGTCCTGAGAGGTGTCATGTTGTAGCTCTCGGGGTGTACATTCCGCGTTGAGGGATATCCACAGCATCTGTGACGTCATTGGTGACGTCATCAGTACGAGTAGTAGCGAAAGTGAGCATTTTGGGGCAGTGAAGGATGGTATTTGGTGTAGAGATGGACCATCCGCGGTGCGAATGCGTCGTGTGAGATGTCATCTTGTAGCAACGCCCACCAACGCCATTCTTAATGCATCAACGCCCAGGTGAAATAGCTCAGAAGCTCTGATATTCCATGGAATTGTCACTAATTCTTCGAAATGCAGTGACGCCAGTCGACGCCCGTCGTTACACCTTAACACCATGATATAGACCGGACAGAGAACAACAACAGCAACAACAACAATGATCACACATAAGAGAACAACAACAACAAGAAGTTTTTTTTCATATAGTTTATTCTCCCCAATGTTACATCATACCCACGTTGGGGGAGCCGCGTTGGGTATATTTACAATTCAAGAATATTCTTGTCCAATCAGAGGCCACCATTTGCATCTGTCATATTCGTTCCTGTCCGTTAGATGTATTCTCGGCTACTCTTGTCCAATCAGAAGTCGCCATTTCAGAAAGTTCCATCTTCGGCCATGTTCGCTCTGAACCGTTTGTTCTAATCGTCATCGGACAGGCCAGGATACCGTTGGGGAAACATATCCTCAGATAGTTGTTTGCGCATTCTGAGTATCTATCAGTGCATGGGTGAATACTTTCTTCCCGAGCTCGCGGTGGAAACCTTTACACCGCGCGCGCCGGGGTCAAAGGTCAGGTCCGGTCACGTGAACGGAAGCGGAAGTGACCTCACAGAGGTCATATGCAAATGTCACTTCCGAGCTCTGAGCTCCACAGGCTTTGAGCTCCAAGAGCTCCGATCCAAGAAACACAACCCGGCGCTCCTGGTCCATAGCGCGAGCATCAAGGATGGCTGTCATAGTCCAGTAGTGATGAGTGATGGCACGCCTCTCCATCGAGTGCACTCTGTGAAGGACCGCTTCTGCGAACTCGTTCAGGATCTGGCGTCGTCCCTCGTTGTCGTCGCCATCTGCAAACATGGACCGGACCACTGCTCGGTAACCCGTGAATGAATTCACCGCGGTGGCATGCTGTAAAATGCGAGTCGCACAGGGCTGGATCTCCGTCATGGCTCTGCAACCGTAGAAATGAAGGTGTGTGATCCCGAGAGACGTGTTTTATAGACCATGTCACACATGCGCGCCTAGACGTCGGGTGTAGTCCGTGATACGTACTATTCTGATGGGTTAGTCCAAAATAGAGAGCAACAACAACAAGACAGATTACAGATCAATTCTTTTATTATGCGTGAACATCATAGAAATGCATGTTCTGACCTGTCTGTGGGGTTTTTCCACAATGGCGGTCACCTTCCGGCATTAGCCGCCATTAGCCGCCATTAGCCGCCATTTCCCCACAATGGCGGCCACCTTCCGCCATTATCCGCCATTTTCCAACAATGGCGGTCAGACAAGTCTGGACATGTCCAAACGTCACGCTCCATTCACCCAAACCGGAAGTGACGTCATTTTTACATCCGGGCACTTCGCGTCTGCGCCTGCATTGAGGTATGCATGAGGGTCTTCATGCGCGCGCGCGCGCAATGCCGCTCAGTCGTACACCAGTACACCAGTCTCGATCCTCGACTTGGGGTAGAGTGTGCTAAAAATAGATTACCAGCTAGCGTGCTATAAAAGGGAAGCGGCCTGGCCGTTTCATCAGACACTCTGTCAACCACCAAGATGTTCACTTGCACAACTTGCCAGAAGCAGTTTACTCGCCCAGAAGATTTGCGACGCCACGAGGCCTCCACCCACAACGGTACACTATATACTTGTATAACCTGCGCACGGTTATTTAATCGGGAAGATGTTTTACTGCGCCACGAACGCTCACTCCACGAGGGCGCGAAGGAACAATGTAATGAATGTGGTCAACTCTTCAAACGACGCAGTCAGTTAAGACGGCATCAGCGTTTGATTCATGGTCCGTCTCTACGGTTTGGGCGACAACTTCCTACTGAAGAGGAGCCGCGGAAGGTGAGACCCAGTGAAGATAAGCCCGGGGAGACGAACGCCATTGGTGATGCGATCACGGAGAGTCCGCCTATACCCACAGTTCAGAAGAGCCTAGATATCCAGCCAGTCCCTAGCATTGCTGTTGCCAGTCATACGCCTGACGACATCGGACATTTTCTGGAAGATGCAGTGGATATTCCCAGCGATCTGTTACAGGACGCCCATCCAGTGAATGACATCGATCGGCGCCAATGGCCCATGATGCGGCACATTTTCCACCGTGATCGCCCCATTCCAGATATCTACAATTTCCCACTGACCCACCTCACCTGTCTACGCAGCTACGTGGAAGCCATCTTCAAAGATCAAACTACGGCCTTCAAATTGAATGTTGCTTTCGGGTACATCTTACGTCACAAAAAGACGGACCAGTTACGGTATTATTATGCCAGTAATAACAGCCATGTGTTTGACCAACCGCTCACCATCATTAACCGGGGTCACTAGAGACGATGCTGGAGATACTGGACACCGTGGAACCCTTGAGATGGGCACATCGTCAACGCCCCAACATACAATGGGTCGTAGAGAAGGTCACCAATGCCACGTTCTTCCTTACCAAGCTGACCGACCACCGCCATCGGTTGAATGCGTCACCCGCGCCCTGATGAATACCATAAGATGCCGCACATAGTCTCTATGTCTACATGCTGATCGTTGACTTGAGCTCAGTAAACACTTGTACATAATGTGACGGTGCGTTAAATAATAAAACATGGTGTTTGATATTTCAATTTGTTTTGCTGTGAACATACTAAACATACCCAAGGCGGCTCCCCCAGCCTGGGTATGATGTAACATTGGGGATAATAAACTGTATGAACATTGCTGAACTTGTTGTTGTTCACATCACCCCATTGACTTGATAGGCAGATCCCAATAAGCCCGGGGACCGATATTAGCCCTTTTGGCTAGAGGTGATAGGGGTTTTCCCCTAGTTTAGAACTGATTGTGCTAAAAATAGATCAACAGATAGCTTGCTATAAAAAGGAAACGGCCTGGCCGTTTCATCAGACACTCTGTCAACCACCAAGATGTTCACTTGTACTACGTGCTCGAAATCATTCACTCGCAGGCACGACTTGCGCCGCCATGAGGCTACCAAGCACGATGGAACCGCCCGGTATAGCTGTACGATATGTAGGCCTACACTGTCGTTTCATCGCCCAGATCATTTACAGCGCCATGAACGTTCAATTCATGGGCCATCCAAGCGTCGATGCGAAGAATGTGGTCAACTCTTCAAATGACCCAGTCAGTTAAAACGGCATGAGCGTTTGATTCATGGTGCATCACCACGGCATGAGGGACAACTTTCCACTAAAGAGGTACCCAGGAGGGACAGATCCACTGAAGATGAACCCGGGGAGGAGAATGCCACTGATGATGCGATCACGGAGAGCCCGCCTATACCCACAGCTCAGAAGAGCCTAGATATCCAGCCGGTCCCTAGCATCACTGTTTCCAGTAATACACCTGACAACAACGAACATTTTCTGGAAGATGCGGTGGATGTTCCCAGCGATCTCTTACCCGAAGATCATCCAGTGAGTGAGATGTATCGACGCCATTGGTCCATGATCCGACACTGCTTCCACCGTCATCGCCCTATATTGGACTTGTACAATTTCCGACTGACCGACCTCGCCCGTCTACCCAGCTACGTGGAAGCCATCTTCAATGACCAACCTACATCCTTCACATTAAATGTAGCATTTGGGTACATCTTATGCCATAAGATGACGCGTGAATTGTGCTATTTCTATTCCAGTGCCATCAACCCAGTGTACGACCATCCTTTCACAATCACCAATCGGGCGTCGCTAGAGACGATGCTGACCCAACTGGACACTGTGGATCCCTTAGAATGGGGCTATGAACAGCGTACCAACACCAAGTGGATAGTGGAGAGGGTCACCAATGTTACGTTCTTCGTGGTTAAACTGACCCACCACCCCCATCGGAAGAAAGTATTCATCCATGCACTGATAGATACTCAGAATGCGCAAACAACTATCTGAGGGTATGTTTCCTCAACGGTATCCTGGCCTGTCCGATGACGATTAGAACAAACGGTTCAGAGCGAACATGGCCGAAGATGGAACTTTCTGAAATGGCGACTTCTGATTGGACAAGAGTAGCCGAGAATACATCTAACGGACAGGAACGAATATGACAGATGCAAATGGTGGCCTCTGATTGGACAAGAATATTCTTGAATTGTAAATATACCCAACGCGGCTCCCCCAACGTGGGTATGATGTAACATTGGGGAGAATAAACTATATGAAAAAAAACTTCTTGTTGTTGTTGTTCTCTTATGTGTGATCATTGTTGTTGTTGCTGTTGTTGTTCTCTGTCCGGTCTATATCATGGTGTTAAGGTGTAACGACGGGCGTCGACTGGCGTCACTGCATTTCGAAGAATTAGTGACAATTCCATGGAATATCAGAGCTTCTGAGCTATTTCACCTGGGCGTTGATGCATTAAGAATGGCGTTGGTGGGCGTTGCTACAAGATGACATCTCACACGACGCATTCGCACCGCGGATGGTCCATCTCTACACCAAATACCATCCTTCACTGCCCCAAAATGCTCACTTTCGCTACTACTCGTACTGATGACGTCACCAATGACGTCACAGATGCTGTGGATATCCCTCAACGCGGAATGTACACCCCGAGAGCTACAACATGACACCTCTCAGGACGCATTCGGACCAAGAATGGTTCCTCTCTACTCCGAATACCTTCCTTCACTGCCTCAAAATGTCCACTTTCGCTACTACTCCTACTGATGACGTCAACAATGACGTCACAGATGCTTCGGACATGCCTCAACTCGGAATGTACACCTCGAGAGCTACAAAATGACACCTCACACGACGCATTCGGACTAAGGATAGTCCCTATCTACACCAAACTCACCCCCACGCACCCACAAAATGTCCACTTTCGCTACTACTCGTACCGATGACGTCATCAATGACGTCACAGATGACGCGGACATCCCTCAAATCGGAATGTACACCCCGAGAACTACAAGATGACACCTTCCAGGACGCATTCGAACCGTGAATAGCCCATCTCGACCCCAAATACCTTCATGTACTGCCCGAAAATGGCCACTTTACTTACTACAACCAACTGCGCCTGCGCAGATTGACGCGACTTCAAAAACACGCCATTCTGACTCTACCCCACACAAGCTTCACTTTGACACCCTCCACGACCCATTCGGACCCATAGCGGTCCATCTCTACCCCAAACACCTTCATGTACTGCTCCAAAATGGCCACTTTACTTATACAACCAACTGCGCATGCGCAGATTGACGCGACTTGCATTCAAAAACACACCATTCTGACTCTACCCACACAAGCTTCACTTTGACACCTCACACGACCCATTCGAACCGTGATTAGCTCATCTCTAACCCAAACACACCCCTACATAGCACCCAAAATACCTGTTTTCTATACTACGGCCAGACTGCGCATGCGCAGACTATTGAACACGGACGAACCATTAGTGTAGTCAAGTGCTCCTCCACGAGAGCTTCAAAATAAGACCTCACTCGACCCCATTGGACCATTAGGGACTCACCTAGACTCCAACATGTCCACCCCGTATGGCCCTATACACCCATAGCCATGCAGTATAGGCCTATGGGCCTACCCAGGCCTCGGTGACTTTTTTCAAAAATTTCACCGATTCGCTCCGCAACACTTCCTATCGTGTTCTAAATGACGAGACGAGTAAAACGAGACCCCACAACCCTACCGCAAATGTATAGAAGTACGTTTCCCATGGGGATAAACATTGAACCTATACCCCAGTATGGGACTATATGGGGCTCGGTGACTTTTTTCAAAAATTTCACCGATTCGCACGGCGACACTTCCTATCATGTTCTAAATGACGAGACGAGTAAAACGAGACCCCACAACCCTACCGCAAATGTATAGAAGTACGTTTCCCAGGGGGACAAACATTGATCCTATACCCTCAGTATGGGACTATATGGGGTTCGGTGACTTTTTTCAAAAATTTCACCGATTCGCACGGGGACACTTCCTATCATGTTCTAAATGACGAGACGAGTAAAACGAGACCCCACAACCCTACCGCAAATGTATAGAAGTACGTTTCCCAGGATGGTCCTATACCTCCCATACCCCATATAGGCATTTTCCCGTAATTTAGGATAAAGTCCGTATTCCGTATTTTTTCAGGAAAATTTTTACATACACCACCCTGGAACTAGGGAAAGATAACTCTATTGATAGACAAGCCCCGTTAAGCCCGGCGACCTATATACCCCTCATACCCCATATAGGCATTTTCCCAGGTTTTTCGATAAAGTCCGTTTTCCGTTTTTTTTTTCAGGAAAAATTTTACATGCACCCACATGGGGTTCACATGGATACCTCATAGAACTCCATCGGCCCATTAGTGGCTCCCCTAGCTCCCAAAACGTCTATTTCCATACCCTTGGGCCACCGCGCATGCGCAGAATGCCGATATGTAAACCCCACACCCAGTCCATTAGATGCCCCTTCATGAATGCTTCACATTGATACCTCACTCGACCCCATTGGACCATTAGGGCTCCCCTAGCTCCAAAAAGGCTATTTTCATACCCTTCGGCCACCGCGCATGCGCAGAAGGCCGCTATTTCAACTCCACACCCAGTCCATTAGATGCCCCTTCATGAATGCTTTACATTGATACCTCACTCGACCCCATTGGACCATTAGGGGCTCCCCTAGCTCCAAAAAGGCTATTTTCATACCCTTCGGCCACCGCGCATGCGCAGAAGGCCGCTATGTCAACCCCACACCCAGTCCATTAGATGCCTCTTCATGAATGCTTCACATTGATACCTCACTCGACCCCATTGGACCATTAGGGGCTCCCCTAGCTCCAAAAAGGCTATTTTCATACCCTTCGGCCACCGCGCATGCGCAGAAGGCCGATATGTCAACCCCACATCCAGTCCATTAGATGCCCCTTCATGAATGCTTCACATTGATACCTCACTCGACCCCATCGGTCCACTAGGGGCTCCCCTAGCTCCAACACGTCGATTTCCATACCCTTGGGCCACCGCGCATGCGCAGAATGACACTAATTTAACCCCGCGCCCAGCCCATCAGATGCCCCTTCATGAATGCTTCACATCGATACCTCACTCGACCCCATTGGTCCATTAGGGGCTCCCCTAGCTCCAACACGTCTATTTCTATACCCTTGGGCCACCGCGCATGCGCAGAATGACACTAATTTAACCCCGCGCCCAGCCCATCAGATGCCCCTTCCCATAAGCTTCATCTTGATACCTCACTCGACCCCATTGGTCCATTAGGGGCTCCCCTAGCTCCAAAACGTCTATTTCCATACCCTTGGGCCACCGCGCATGCGCAGAATGCCGATAGTTCAACCCCGCGCCCAGCCCATCAGATGCCCCTTCCCATAAGCTTCACCTTGATACCTCACTCGACCCCATTGGACCATTAGGGACTTCCCTACATCCCAAAACGGCTATTTTCATACCCTTCGGCCACCGCGCATGCGCAGAAGGCCGATATGTCAACCCCTCACCCAGCCCATTAGATGCCCCTTCACATAAGCTTCACTTTGATACCTCACTCGACCCCATCGGTCCACTAGGGGCTCCCCTAGCTCCAAAAAGGCTATTTTCATACCCTTCGGCCACCGCGCATGCGCAGAAGGCCGATATGTCAACCCCTCACCCAGCCCATTAGATGCCCCTTCACGAAGCTTCACTTTGATACCTCACTCGACCCCAATCGGTCCACTAGCGGTCCCTACAGATTGCCGAACACTTCCACGAAAACCCACGGTTTTGGGACTACTTTCGGTCCGCGGAGGCAGACCGCATCACCGCCAGACCGCATCACCGCGGAGAAATACATGCCCCCAAGGTCACGCCCCATTCACCCAGACCGGAAGTGACGTCATACCTGCACACAACACTCCTGCGCACACCGCCACAATACCGCCACATTTTTTTTCTCGCGCATGCACAGTGACGCGCTGTTGACTCCATTTACTCTTTGTATACTACTGATGCTAGGTGAACTGGCTTATGGGTAATTTCAGAGGTGCCATCTATCCAAGCGATATGGTTTTCATTACAACACCCCTGCGCAAAATGAGAGAATGACTGAAACTTCCGCGTCACTCCGTTTATTGAACGCGATATGAAGTAGTTCGACCTAGTTTCGAATAATTTCGCTGAATTAATCCCACGACGAACCGTTTCTAGGCGCAGATATTGAAGAATATGTCGGTTTCGTTTCCTGGTAAACACTTCTGCTGATATCTTGTGAGATTTTCTACGAAAGATTGTGTTTTGTCTGTAAACTGGTCAATATGGCACAAGTCGTAGTCACGGAATATGCCGACTTCATCTTCGGCTCTGACAGCCAATGAAATACACCGAATTGACGAAATTACGTCATGTTTTAAGATCGGCTGAACCGCACTGAAAAATTATACATTCTCAAAGAGAGCCGTGTCTACCCGCGGGAGACCAAAGCGACTCTCATGTAAACTGGTGACATTTTTTAATCTCCAATCTCAAAGCGAGGCAGCATGACATCATTCTCAAAGCGAGCCGTGTCTACCCGCGAACTACTTCCTGTATTAGATAACTCGCTTTCACGGCCAAGTATACATACCGACAATAATTTGTTCGCGATTGATATGCTCCGAAACGGAAAGAGTCATTTCCCAATTATATAGCCCACGTTATGTTTAGCAATTCGCTTCTAACTCGGCGGAGTCAGCAGGTCAGTGACAAGCCAGATAATCATACGCCGCCTACTCACCCCCCAAATTTTGGGGGGATGGCTCCCATTTACGCGTGAGACTCTTTCTCGCAGTAGGGAGTCTCGCGAGACGAGAATGAAAAATTATAGTGCAGTCCCGGTGAGCGAGTTTGAAAAGGAGAGAGGAGGAGGCAGTTTCGTTTTCGTTCCATCAGTCAACTGGAGAGTTTTGACACTGTGCGAGTGAGGCATTCTGACAGATCGAGGTGTGTAAAACGTGTTATACCCGTCACTTGATTGATTACTTGTTTCCCGGCGCACACTTGTTAATATTGTCAAATAAATGAATGTTGCAAGTTTCCGCGCTACGGCATGATTGGAGCACATGGCATGACTGAAAGCCGCCGTTTTGTGTGCTAAGTTTGAAAACATTTCTTGCAAGGAAAACTTGATTTATTTCATCAAGCGAAAGCATCCGTTTTACTGCAATTTCCAAATTGACTGATTTTATCGTCTAGCATCATTTGTCATCTAGCAAAAGTAATGTTCTTAATTCTTACCATATCCGTAATGACAGCTCGTTGAACAGGTCAGGGAAAAGGACTATAAAACTGGGATATATATCCCATTTGGAATAAAATATCCCAATTTGGATATTTTTTTCACACTTCCATATTTTCAAGTTGGCATATTTTGCTAGTTCTCCTGTTCGTATAAAGACATACAACAGTGGTTAGTGATGGGAAGTATACTGCAACAACAACATCAAAAAGTATTGCACGTAATTGCAATTGCACAGAGAATAATGTCGGCGAGAAATGGTTAGCAAAATTATACAATCGTATTGGCAGTTTTGTGAAGTAGATTCTATCTTGTTTTTGTAGTTTAGATGCGGAAATTCGACATTGCCGTTTAGTATGCAAATCGGTGAAAATATCCCAATTAGGATATATTTCAATATCCAAACTTTGATTTAATATCCCAGGTGGGATATATACCCCACTTAGTCCTTTGCTCTGACCTGTTGAAGTTGACAAAATAGTTTTCCGTTTGGGCCAGGCAGTGGAGGTAAAATTACTTTTTGATGTTAATAATGGATTTCTAAGTCTGTGATTTGAATTTTTAGTAACGTAAGGGTATTTTTGCTGTGTGCAATTGCTGAATGTGATTTTAAAATAATTATTCGATGTATCGGTAGGCATACGTGTAATCTTGAAGAAGACCTCCAGGCTACTTATAAGATTTTCTGGTTGTCAATTGTCACACAAATAAATGAATATGAATCAGATTCAGTGACTTTATTCTTGTACATGTCTACAATAACAATGTCATTGAGCTTTGACTGCAGGTTCCAGTGTGCATGAATACATAAACCATAAATGAATGCCGCTATGCATCCTGGGCAACAATGTTCACTACGATGCGGACACCGACCTCGGCAATATTGTAGGTTTACTACCAAAATGTTATCTTGTCTAGTTCAGATAATATACAATTTTTAATCTTCGGTGTTGTGTTCTTTATCGGGGAACGGTAATTCCATTGGGTCGGTCAAACAATTGTGATAGCAGTTGAACGCCTCGACAAAATTGTTTCCATCGCCCACTGGTACAACATATGCAACTCTCATTTGCCTAGACTTTCTTTACAGTATTGATGAAGTCTCTTCAATAATCAGAGCTACACTTCACAAATTCATACCACGTATGCAACGAGAGACACATCAGAAATATATTGAACAGGACCAATTCCTTCCCTGTTTTTTAGCAGCCTTGGATGCTTTCATTTAAACAATACAATTACGTGGCACCAATGTCTACAATTATCGGTTCCGCGGCAACGTAAGTCACTGGAAGGCCGAAATGGCCATTGCTCTTCGTGTTTACAAATGCGACCACCACAAGCTTCGTAAATAAACACGAACGAATCTGTGCAATTATTAGTACAGGCACGGCGGAAGCAATTGGTGATTGGGGGGGCCACTATCACAGCACAAATAGGCGAGGGTCCAGGGGCCGCCCAGGCCCCGGAAGCTCCAGGGGACTTAGACGGCCGGAGACGCGTTCTAGCGTATTTCCGAGTAATAAAACAAGAAATCTTCATATGTGTAATCTTTGTATATTTTGCCTGTTTTGTTGTTTCTCATTTTTTTAATATTCCCCGTCAAGAAAATGAGAATGTTCGGAAGTAGAAATAAATTAAATGTTAAATATATATCATTTCAATCAAAAGATTCATCAAGCTTTAATCATGTCAAAAACACAGATACTTTCTGCTTGTCATGCTTGTTGGCGAGTGGAACACAGGTCAACTTATGAGTGTGAATGAGCCATCCTCCATGATAAAGTTCTGTATACCGGTACTCCTATCTCCATACCAGGCCTTGTAGGCCGATTAGGGCTGTACAGTTATTACTGGAACTGTCCGTTTAAAGTATCAACCAATGAATGGAGGGTGTTTTGGGGCAATACGCTACCTGCGTGGAATCTCCGTTTAATCAGATTAAAGCTCAGTTTAAGGAAGCTTCTTGAAATTGGGGCATGCTAGGAACTGAGAGGCATGCTGCGCCGAGTTGGAACTCCTGGAAACTCCATGGCATACTTTTTGGAGCTAGGGAGACAAAGGATGGCTATACCATAACAAGAGGGGAATGGCCATTCCAATTGGAACTCTAATCCATCCAGATCAGAACACCACACTGGTCATGGTGTATCCGATTTGCCCAACCAGCATATGCCATTCCTATCAACGAACTCATGTTCTTATTTCAAGAAGCTCCCAAAGCAGAGAAGAAGCTGAAGGACAAACTCTTTGAAGTCCGAGAGGAAACAACATGAGGGCGTGTCTTAGATATAAAAAAAAATAGCCTATAAACATCTGACTTCAAAGCAACCAGAGAGACATTGATTGGCACTTAATTCGTTCATGGGCATGTTCGGAGAGATCATAAGCTCACAAATATTTCCTGTTGAAGTGGCTGATATTCGTTGTAGTGTAAGCTATCCGTCATGGCTTGAATTTGACAGACGAACCATGACTTAATTCGGATTATGGAATGAACAAGGGTGCCCCTCAGGCTTATTGAAAAGTAAAATCTGCGTTCAATACAGATATAGGTTTTTCGCTTTATCGTTTTTTTTTATCTGTTTCTGCCTGTTTTCTCTTGTTTCTTTTTTTCTTGTTTTTTTTTTTTTTTTTTTTTTGGTGAAAATATTGGGGGGGCCATGGCCCCCCGGCCCCCCCTGTTCCGCCGTGCCTGTAGTATATAGTAGGATACAACTCCAGTCAGATAAAACCCATCTTCGCATATGCAAGTCGAACACTAAATGACAGAACGTTAGTGTAGTATTTAGCTTGAAATGTGAAGATGGATAAACCCAAAACCAAACCGTACTATAGACCGAAAATTAAAGTTAGCTGCTGCGTCCGTCCCAGCGCGTGTTCTGATAATGTTCTGAATGTTGTATCGTACAACGCAGGTGTCGGATGTTTCCTGCAACTGAGCGTTTCGTGTGCAAAGATAGCAACCTCCTTTCAGAGAAAACAAGAATTTTATGTTACGTGTGTGCGCAGTTTACCCATTGCAGTTGATGTCAACTGAAATATCACAGTTCAATTGACAGATTAATGTGTTTACGATTGAATGTACTGTAAACTTCAACATACATTTGCTGTGAAATAACGGTAATTTATAACAGTGTAACTCCCCTGTGCACTGTAAGAATTGGTTACATGTTTAACCATTTGCGTACACTTCGCCATCCATAAGATGGCTTGCGAATCGTGAGTCTCCATTATTGCGGAGCGATACCCAGTATATTACGGGATTCTGTTCGGCCTTCATCCGGCAGAGAACAGACTCGAGAAATCTGATAAATTACAGGTTTTCAAACTACTTGGGAAACAGATATAGGCTAGGCTTACACAATATATAGGTATAAATAACTTTCGTATCACCCAAGAGGTGTGGTAGATCTGTAATTTTCAACAAGTAGGGCATCACATGATTCGAAAATGGCGAGTTATGTTGGGGTTACGTCGGTAGACTTTAGCTGATTGGCTGACGAAGTCACGTGGTATTGATTTCTGGAAATTCCCGCTCGCACTTGTCGAAAGTAGGCTGTAAATGGATACACACGATCCCAGGGTCAGTCTTACCGCGTATAGATGACCGAGACGGTTACAGGTTGATGTTTAACGTCTCAAAATAAAACATGATTTTGTCCCAACTTTTGGGACATGTGAGTACGTAAATATTTCATTTTGGAACGGCTTCATCTTTCAATTTGAAACACGTGTCATCATCTTATGTGTTAATGATGCTCAATGTGAGACATGTCGTCGTTAAACATGTTGTGTGTTCATCTCTCAATCTGAAACATGTTACGGCCGACTATATGTTTCAAAATGAAACGTCTAAGCCCAAACATGACTTGTCCCAACTTTAGTGACATGTCGTAACCGAAACGTGTCCGAACATGTCTCAAACTTGAAAGTGTTTCAAAATAGTCTATCTCCCATTACATGTTTCATTAGATCGCCAGATCGCCTGTGAAAGAAACAGAAATACATGAAACCTTTAATAAATTCAGCTTGCATCAATTTTTATTCTCTTATCTTCGATGGGAGTCCAACTCAGATGTAAACCAACAATAACCATAGGCTACAGACAAGAACAGACGAGCTTGCTCCTCAGGTTAAGGGGGTGATATATGTTCAGCTACCTTTTTTCATAGAATCACAGGTGATCTGATTACTAAATAGGCAATACAGTTGGTGGCCAGTTTCATATACCAAAATGTTCCCCAAACCTTGCTGAATGTGAATATGACACCGCTTTGAACAAACTATGTGAATTGCGGAATATAATTACAAAAACAATGGTTCTTAGGACTGCCAACAGAAGTACATGAATATTGAACACACAATATTGAAAAGCAGTTAAGAAATTCTGTATAGTATGTGCTACAACAAAGACTATGTTAGATATGAAAACTGATTTGGGAAGTATTTTTAAATATTTTTTTTTACTTTATCAGTAATTGTCTTATTCTAGAAATTTTGTGTATCTGACAAGTGGATCAAATCACAGGTATGTGTCAATTGACAATTAATTATGCAGCTTCTTTTAGAACCAGGCACAATCAGAACAGGCCATGAATGAATGGATCACAGGCAGATGGGGATTGAATAGAAAGAATCCAGGGCATTTCACTCTGGTTCAGATGTATTAGCTTTACAAACTAACACAGGTTGATGACAGGGTGTGACACATACCTGTCTTGGGGCAACTCCAGTGGGACCTGCATATGGCGTATATCGCCTAGTAGCATTTGCTAGATCCTGTGTTAAATGTGACGATTTAATCAACGTCACATTGTTGCAGAAACTTATAAAACAGGGCTATACCACCAAGCGCCTCCACTCAAAGTTTCTCAAATTTGGCGATACATGTACATATCGCATGCGGATAGCAAAATACGAGCGTAGCGTGCAAGATCTATGGCGTTACGTTTCGTAACTTGTGTCTAATTCCGCTTAACCCGGGGCTAGGGGTAAGTAATGTAATTTACTTCAAAATTCTCATGGTGCTCATATGAACAGTCGCAATCAAAGCGTGACTGAGATACATCAATAACTAGATGCCTTTACAACGATAATTATGGATTAAGAATACTGATCAGCGATACGGATTTGACAGTTTTGGAACATCATGTCTTGCCGGCATCATTGAAAACTGTTGACCGCTTCTCTCTGGCAGGAAACTAGCCTTTGTATATGTATGCTATGATTGTCTTTTTGAATTTGGTGCTAATACTGCTATATGGAATATGGGATAGGTCTTTGGATTATGGACGCGGATATTCTTTAAAGGAAGACGGCTGAATTATGATTGACGCTTGTAATTACAGCTTTGGACTGTCCTTCATATTGGCTGACACAAATTATCAATGCCTTGGACAGTTATTTTGACAAAGTAAATTATAAAGAATCTTTTAAAAATGCTTTCCGATGGAATTTTCTTTTATGACATAGTCTTTGTTGTAGCAGAGATTTCATACAATTTTTAGGACCATCTTTCAAGAGTGTGTGTTCAGTCTTTATTGGCTTCTGCTGGCAATGCCGAGACGCTATGTTTCTGTAATTATATTCTCCAATTTACATTGTTTGTTCAAGGAGGTGTCATATTCACATTCAGCAAGGTTTGGGGAACATTTTGGTATATGATACTGGCCACCAACTGTATTGCCTATTTAGTAATCAGATCACCTGCGATTCTATGAAAAAGGTAGCTGAACATAAACAAAGAATACGATCATTCCAGACAGATATATGTTCGGTACATCATAATTCCTGATGTCAGCCCATTTATCATAGCGTGCAAATTGTTCATGGCAAAAATGTGCTCAAGGTTTGGTGAACTGGATCACTGATTCACACCAAATCGTACATTTACATTCAGATATTAACCAAAATAATAATTTACTCAAGTTGCCACATCGGTCTGTTGACATGACATAGCCTAATCCAGCACACAGAAAGCAACTCTCAACAGGGGTATTATATTACATACAGATATCGACCATACTTGCTGATTTAGATACATGAATGTCTGTAACTTAAAAATGATTTATTATCTGCTCGCGGTAAATATCTCCGAGAGAGAGTCGTTGAAATTTCATTCCGTTTCGGGGATGGAATACGAATCGCAGATGATTATTAAAATAACGGAGTTCTGGACTCGTCTCGAGTTGTTGCAATAGTGTTCACAGTCAGAGAGGAAAATGGAACATTGTTTCACACACCAACAATATTCAATATTTTCAAAAAGATAAAAAATAATATCCCCTCTCTCCTCCTGGTTTCATCTTCGCATATCCAAGTCGAACACCATACGTGTTGCCTTGGCTGAACATAACACAATATCTGATCAGAATACGAGTTTGGTGATGCCATAGCTCTATAAATATTCCGTGATCCATATTAGGAGGAGTGCAATGTATGACCTCTTTAAAATTCAAATTTGATTGGCTATTGGAACGAAATTAACATCAATACAACCACCACTTGCCATATTTGGAAATCACACAGACAAAGAAAATCCTCGCTGCACTGTGTTGGCAAGCTCCTATCTTGATTGGCTATATGACATCACGTGTGTTTCCTAGTTTGACCAATTTACTCTATACATTAGGTCAAGGTAAATGACGGAACATTAGTGTAGTATTCAACTTGAAATTTGAAGATGCCTGCATGGTTTGGTGTCATTTGTGTCACACAATGGTCGAATCTCGCGCAAGGCTGTAATCGCATATAGAGCAATCGTATTGTTCAGAAAATCTCCTGATGCGCTACACACATTTAAAATACTGGATGTAGCTTTAGTCACACAAAGAACACAGTTGTTGTTTCTTCGAATTCTCATTGATACACCATCAATGTCACTCTTATTTATAGCAACCCTGCTGTGTATTTTGTTGGTATGAATGTTCAACGAGATTACTCTTAACCTTCCCAAACATGAAGGGGCACCATGCCCTCACCCGAAAACAACAAATTATTAGGAGTTGACACTGTGTAATTTTACAGCGTATTATATTGAGTCAGTTTGTCCCTATTTGCATATCCCTCCCAGAAAAGGATCATTGGTAAATTTAAAGTGCCGTCATGGGGTACCAGAAAAGTGGTGTTCTCCCTTTCTCTTCGAGATTATTTTTTTTGTGGATAAAAGAGTGCATGGACTATTTTATTTCACATCAGATAAATTCTTCCCTAATGTACTATGTAGTTTATTCGGAGAACGTAGCGCAAATAAACAAAATGGAACATCTGACTGAAAAATCGTAAAAAAAAAATCCATATTTAGAATATGACGTAGCCGTGAAGTGTTCAAGGATTGGATTTTTTTCACTTTTTAGCAGAGCGAACGCCAAGATATATTATGAAGGCTTTTAGAATCAAGGAGTGAAAAAAATATTTAGTGGGGAGGAGGCGTCTCTTCCCAGGCCTTGGCAGGCTTCAAACATGTCAAATACCCTAGGCCTGGAAGAGTTATATTACGATGCAAGTACATGTAATTCAATTAAATTGGTTGGTCTGTTTATTCTCAATACCGACAGATATATTCACGATCGCTAAAGACCAGAAATAATTTTTGAAGCCAGTGCTTCCATGCACCAGACAGAATTACCCGTCTTCTATACTGTGTTCCTTGAGTTTCGGCTTTGATGTTTCAAACAGCTATTGGGGTCATTATAGTGAAACGGCAACGCGAGTGAAACATGTCACAACCCTTGTATGCTTACATGTTTGAGACATGTTTTCATGGGACATGTGAGATGCTTCATAATGCTACATGTTTCACCCTGTTTTCCCATGAAAACAGGGTGAAACATGTAGCATTATAAAGCATCTCACATGTTACCCATCTCAAAATGAAACGTTAAACATGTAACCTCTTTTTGCAGTGTGGTTCTGGCTCGGAGGGTGAACATCGGCTGTCATCTCGGCATGACTCAAATTCTTACACAGGTGTTCTGTGGGGTTAAATGTTGAGGCTTAGAAGCTTGGTTTGTAGTTCGAAAAATTTTGTTTTCGGCTGAAAGTCCTAAAGGGTACGTTTCAATGTCTGGAAAATTGCTGCAAAGAGCGTCAAGTTATTGAAAGTTGGCGAGTCTAACTTCTTCATCAATAACCTCTGGTTTCATCCTTTGTGCGAAGAGATCACGAGAGCAAATCACTGAAGGAGACCATCACCAGGAGACTAGAACTTGAACAGAGACTAAAGTGGTGGTCAGGCTGGTTATTGGCTGATTGCAGACTGTATTTTTGCAGTATGACAGATATGCCACTTTAAATTTTAGACATATCAGTAGTAGTTAAAAGCTAAAAAAGGTCACATTTTCCAGGGAGGTAACTCTTGATTCCCGTGGAGCGTCCGACAGGGGGCGCCACCAGCTCAAGGTTATAGATTGCATCAGTATTGGCTGTGTGCCAAGTTTTGATCACTATATGTCTGGCAGCCTTTGACCTTGTATTCCTCCGCGGTGACACGGTCATCTCTGGTGGTGATGCGGTCGCGGGAAAAAGTAGTCCCCAGACTTCAAATACGCTGCATGGTCCGATTGGGTCGTATGAGGTATCAATGTGAAGCATTCATGAAGGGGCATGCGATGGGGTGGGTGTGAGGTTGAAATATCGTCATTCTGCGCATGCGCGGTAGACCAAGGGTCTGGAAATAGACGTTTTGCGGTCGAGGTGGGCCCCTAATGGGCCGATGGAGTGGAGTGAGGTATCAGTGTGAAGCCTATGTGAGGGGGCATCCATCTGGACTAGCGCCTCGGCCGTTGTCAACATTCTGCGCATGCGCAGACAGGGAATTGTGGGAAAAGGGTATGGAAATAGACGTTTTGCGGTCGAGGTGGGCCGCTAGTGGGCCGATGGGGTCGTATGAGGTATCAATGTGAAGCCTATGTGAGGGGACATCCGCCTGGACTAGTGTCTCGGCCGTTGTCAACATTCTGCGCATGCGCAAACAGGGAATTGTGGGAAAAGGATATGGAAATAGACGTTTTGGGATCTAGGGGAGCCCCTAATGGGCCGATGGGGTCGTATGAGGTATCAATGTGAAGCGTATGTGAGGGGGCGTCCGCCTGGGCTAGTGTCTCGGTCCTTGTCAACATTCTGCGCATGCGCAGACTGTGAATTGTGGAAAAAGGATATGGAAATAGACGTTTTGAGGTCTGGATGGGCCACTAGTGATCCTATGGAGTCGTATGAGGTATCAATGTGAAGGATACGTGAGGGGGCATCCGCCTGGACTAGTGTGTCTTTCGTATTCAACATTCTGCGCATGCGTAGACAGGGAATTGTGGAAAAAGTGTATGGAAATAGACGTTTTGTGGTCTAGGGGAGTCCCTAGTGGGCCGATGGGGTCGAGTGAGGTATCGTTGTGAAGGTTACGTGAGGGGGCATCCGCCTGGACTAGTGTGTCGACCGTTGTCGACATTCTGCGCATGCGCAGACATGGAATTGTGGGAAAAGTGCATTAGAAGGAACGTTTTGAGGTCTAGGTGGGCCACTAATGGTCTGATTGAGTCGAGTGAGGTATCAATGGGATGCCTATGGGAGGGCTCATCCGCCTGGGAGGATGGGTGTTAGGAATATCGTCATTCTGCGCATGCGCAGGCAGGCCGTAGTATGGAAATAGACATTTTGAGGCCGATATGGACCACTACGAGTCCGAATGTGTAAGGGGAAGTCTTATTTTGTAGCTCCCTGGGTGTAGACCACGACTTGAAGGGATGTCCACATCACCTTTGACGTCACTGGTGACGTCATCAGTGGGAGTACTAGCGAAAGCGGGAGTTACGGAGGTGCGATGGAGTGCATTTGGAGTAGATAACGGCCTATTTTTCCATCCAACTACCTGGAAGAGTTACCTGTGAGTGTGAGTTTATGCGCGCGTGTGTGTGAGTGAGTGAGTGAGTGAGTGAGTGAGTGAGTGAGTGAGAGTGAGTGAGTGAGTGAATCGTGCACAACGCCCTTGAGGCGTTCCCAACGCCCGTCTTAACGCATGGACGCACTAACGACGGTGAGTGAGTGGGATCCGACTGGACTAATGTATCGTCCGTTTTCATCATTTTGCGCATGCGCAGTCTGGCCTTAGTATAGAAAGCAGGCATTTTGGAGATTCGTGGAGGTTTGTTGAGTGGTTGGCCATCCCTGGTCAAATGGACCGTGTGGGGTATCAGTGTGAAGCTCTCGAATGGCTGTCGCCCGTCAAGGCCCGTCGTTACGCCTTAACGCGAAGCTCACCGCTTCAACGCCCCAGTGAATTAGCCCAAAAGCTCTGATTTTCATGGAATTGCCACCAATACATCGAAATGCAGTGACGCCCGTCAACACCCGTCTTTGCGCCTTAACACCCTAGCATAACACCTTGACGCCATGATATAGACCGGAGAGAGAACAACAACAACAACAAAGATGGCAGAAGAGAGAACAACAACAACAACAATTTTTTTCATATAGTTTATTCTCCCCAATGTTACATCATACCCACGCTGGGGGAGCCGCGTTGGGTATGTTTACAATAGAAGTAGTCTCTTGTCCAATCAGAGGCCGCCATTTGGCATTGCATCTGTCATACTCGTTCTTGCCCGTTAGATGCATTCTCAGCTGCTCTTGTCCAATCAGAAGTCGCCATTTCAGGAAGTTCTATCTTCGACCATGTTCGCTCTGAACCGTTTGTTCTAATCGTTATCGGGCAGGCCAGGATTCCGTTGAGGCAACATATCCTCAGATACTTGTTTGCGCATTCTGAGTATCTATCAGTGCATGGGTGAATACATTCAGGGGGCTCCGGAGCTCCGGAGCTCCGGAGCTCTTGGAGCTTGGAGAGGCTTGCACAACATCTTTGAGGCGTCCCCAACGCCCGTCTTAACGCATGGACGCACTAACGACGGTGAGTGAGTGAGTGAGTGAGTGAGTGAGTGAGTGAGTGAATGGGTGGGTGTGTGAGTGAGTGAGTGAGTGAGTGAGTGAGTGAGTGAGTGAGTGAGTGAGTGAGTGAGTGAGTTCCGGTTCCGGTCACGTGACAGTAAACATGGAAAAAACCCGGATGTAAGATGAGGACCCGGATGTAACATGAGGACCCGGATGTAAAACCACAGTAGCCAGGAAAGTGACCTTTGACTCTGCGCTACTCGGAAGTGACGTCATCGTACGCAGGCACACACACACACACACGTTCCCGGTGCACCCTGTACCTTATAGCTCGTAGAGCATAGGGTAAACCAGGGTGTGGGTGCCCCGGGTATGTGTGTGCGTGTGCCTGCGTACGATGACGTCACTTCCGAGTAGCGCAGAGTCAAATGTCACTTTCCTGGGTACTGTGGTTTTACATCCGGGTCCTCATCTTACATCCGGGTCCTCATCTTACATCCGGGTTTTTTCCATGTTTACTGTCACGTGACCGGAACCGAAAGATTCACTCACTCACTCACTCACTCACTCACTCACCGTCGTTAGTGCGTCCACGCGTTAAGACGGGCGTTGGGAACGTCTCAAAGATGTTGTGTAAGTCTCTCCGAGCTCCAAGAGACCGGAGCTCCGAGCTCCGGTGTCCCCTGAATGTATTCACCCATGCACTGATAGATACCCAGAATGCGCAAACAAGTATCTGAGGTTATGTTGCCTCAACGGAATCCTGGCCTGCCCGATAACGATTAGAACAAACGGTTCAGAGCGAACATGGTCGAAGATAGAACTTCCTGAAATGGCGACTTCTGATTGGAGAAGAGCAGCTGAGAATGCATCTAACGGGCAAGAACGAGTATGACAGATGCAATGCCAAATGGCTGCCTCTGATTGGACAAGAGACTACTTGTATTGTAAACATACCCAACGCGGCTCCCCCAGCGTGGGTATGATGTAACATTGGGGAGAATAAACTATATGAAAAAACTTGTTGTTGTTGTTGTTGTTGTTCTCTCTTCTGCCATCTTTGTTGTTGTTGTTGTTCTCTCTCCGGTCTATATCATGGCGTCAAGGTGTTATGCTAGTGTGTTAAGGCGTAACGACGGGTGCTGAAGGGCGTCACTGCATTTCGATGTATTGGTGGCAATACCATGAAAATCAGAGCTTTTGGGCTAATTCACCAGGGCGTTGAAGCGTTGAGCTTCGCGTTAAGGCGTAACGACGGGCCTTGACGGGTGACAGCCATTCGAGAGCTTCGCACTGATACCCCACACGGTCCATTTGACCAGGGATGGTCAACCACTCAACAAACCTCCACGAATCCCTAAAATGCCTGCTTTCTATACTACGGCCAGACAACGCATGCGCAAAATGATGAAAACGGACGATACATTAGTCCAGTCGGATCCCACTCACTAACTCACTCACTCACCGTCGTTAGTGCGTCCATGCGTTAAGACGGGCGTTGGGAACGCCTCACGGACGTTGGCACGCTTCACTCACTCACTCACTCAGTCACTCACTCACTCACTCAATCACTCATACTCACTCTCACACTCACTCACTCACACACACGCGCGCATACACTCACACTCACAGATAACTCTTCCAGGTAGTTATATGGAAAAATAGGCCGTTATCTACTCCAAATGCACTCCATCGCACCTCCGAAACTCCCGCTTTCGCTACTACTCTCACTGATGACGTCACAGGTGACGTGGACATCCCTTCAAGTCGTGGTCTACACCCCGAGAGCTACAAAATAAGACTTCCTTAGACACATTCGGACCCATAGCGGTCTATATCGGCCTCAAAATGTCTATTTCCATACAACGGCCTGCCTACGCATGCGCAGAATGACGATATTCCTAACACCCATCCTCCCAGGCGGATGCGCCCTCACGTAGGCATCACATTGATACCTCACTCGACTCAATCAGATCATTAGTGGCCCACCTAGACCCCAAAACGTTCCTTCCAATGCAATTTTCTCACAATTGCCTGTCTGCGCATGCGCAGAATGTCGACAACGGTCGACACACTAGTCCAGGCGGATGCCTCCTCACGTATCCTTCACAACGATACCTCACTCGACCCCATCGGCCCACTAGGGACTCCCCTAGACCACAAAACGTCTATTTCTATACCCTTTTTCCACAATTCCCTGTCTGCGCATGCGCAGAATGCTGAACACGAACGACACACTTTAGTCCAGGCGGATGCCCCCTCACGTATCCTTCACATTGATACCTCATACGACCCCATCGGCCCATTAGGGGCTCCCCTAGATACCAAAACGTCTATTTCCATATCCTTTTCCCATAATTCCCTGTTTGCAGATGCCCCTTCACGAATGCTTCACATTGATACCTCATACGACCCCATCGGCCCACTAGTGGCCCACCTCGACCGCAAAACGTCTATTTCCATACCCTTTTCCCACAATTCCCTGTCTGCGCATGCGCAGAATGTTGACAACGGCCGAGTCACTAGTCCAGGTGGATGCCCCCTCAAATAGGCTTCACATTGATACCTCATACGAGTCCATCGGACCATTAGTGGCTGCCCTAGGCCCCAAAACGTCTGTTTCCATGCCCTTTGTCTACCGCGCATGCGCAGAATGACAACATTTCAACCCCATACCCAGTCCATCAGATGCCCTACTTCCACACTTACATATCCATATCTACCCATTCCTATCTACATATTTACATATCCACATCTTCACATCCAACCTATACATCCACACATACATATCCATATCTACCCATTCCTGTCTACATATTTACATATCCACATCTTCACATCCACACCTATACTTCCACACTTACGTATCCATATCTACCCATTCCTATCTACATATTTACATATCCACATATTCACATCCAACCTATACAACCACAATTACATACCCATATCTACCCATTCCCGTCTACATATTTACATATCCACATATTCACATCCAACCTATACTTCCACACTTACATATCCATATCTACCCATTCCTATCCACATATTACATATCCACATTTCCAAAAAAAGGAATTACTTCACATCGAGTATTGAGAACACCAAGGGAGACAGCAAAGCAATGTGGTCAGTTCTTAAAGAGCTGCTCCCAAATCGTGAAGATTCTCGTATTTCATGTCTTGATATAAATGGTAGAATCATATCAGAATACAAGGAAATTTCAAACTGTTTCAACGCCTTTTTCATTAACATTGGAAGTTCGCTCGCAAGTCTAATTCGTCCCCATCTTTCGATTTCCAATTTTACTTGAACAAATACCTGCCACGAACAGAAACATGTTTTGCTTTCAGTCCCATCTGTGCATCTGGTGTTTTAGAAAAAAGCCTGTGATATTGATCAGTATTATGCAAAACTGTTGAAAATGTGTGCCCCAGTCATCTCCCAAAGTCTCACTTTTCTGTTCAACTTGTCCCTTTCGACTGGCAAAATTCCCCAAATTTGGAAAAGTGCCAAAGTTTCGGCTATTTTCAAAAAGGGAAGTAAGCAAGACCCTGGCAATTATCGCCCCATTTCGGTTCTCCCGATAATGTATAAAGTCCTAGAACGTCTTGTTCATAATCAAATATATGACTTTTTAACTGAACAAGGCTTGTTAAATTCTGCCCAATCAGGGTTTCGCAAAGGGCACTCTACCCAAACAAGTCTGTTGAGAGTTACAGAACACTTGCATGATGCTCTAGACAAGGGCGAACTCATTGGTCTTGTGTCACTGGGTCTAAGGAAAGCCTTTGATACAGTGGAACATTCCATCTTAGTTAAGAAACTATCTCATTATGGCCTTGGTGCAAACTGTTTAGAATGGTTCAGTAACTACTTGTCTGATCGCACACAGGTGTCTGTAATTAATAGTGCATATTATGAACCAATGCTAGTAAAAACTGGCGTACCCCAAGGCTCGATATTAGGGCCCTTACTCTTTGTATTATATGTAAAAGATCTGTCTGCGTCTGTATCTTGTTCCAGCGTCAATACGTATGCTGATGATACAGCTTTTTACTATGGTAACAAATACTTAAATGAAATCCGCTCAGTTCTGCAAACTGACTTGACCTCTGTCTATGATTGGCTAAGAGCTAACAAGTTAAGTCTTCATGCGGAAAAACCAAATGTATGATTATATGCAGTAGTGCAAAACGTAGTAGGGTCACAGATTGTACGCTGTCCTTGGATGTTGATGAAACTAACATTTCCCAAGCCACGACAATAAACTATCTCGGGGTTACTGTCGACCAAAACATGCAATTCAGAGATCATCTCAATTCGTCTGTATAAAAACTAAATAGAGCTGCTGGCATTCTCAAGAAAGTCTCGCCATTTATTCCTATCAAAACGCGTCAAACCCTATACCACACGCTCGTATTGCCCCATTTCCACTATTGCTCTAATGTATGGGAGCATATACCTATCACTCATATTCGCAGACTACAACGAATCCAGAATAGGATAATGCGTGTTATTCTCGACAGTCACCCCCGGAGTCATGCTCATGACTTGCTTTCTGAGCTCAAATTTCCAAGTGTACATCAACGTATAATATTCAATAGATGTACACTTATGTGGAAAGTTGTAAACAACCTGGCGGCTCCACATTTAACAGAACGTTTTCCATTGTTATCCAATATGACCCGGCATTTTACAAGAGCCAGTGCCAAACTGAATATATATGTCGACAAATGTCACAAGAATTCTTTTAAATTTCATGCAACCAGAGCATGGAATGAGCTGCCTGGTGATATCCAGTTCTCAAAAACATATTCTACTTTTAAATTCAAATGTCGTAAATTTGTAATGGCTCAAGTACCAAAGTTTGTTTAAACTTATGATTATCTGTGATAAAAACACTGTAGTGTAAGTGATATAACTGTGATATCCAAATTTATATTGTGTGATTGTTTTTTCATGTACATATTTTTAGCCCACCATCATCAGATGGTGGGCTGTTCAAATCACTTTTTGTCCGTCGTCCGTCGTCCGTCGTCCGTCAGTCCGCACGTCAGTCCGTCCGTCAGTCCGTCGTCCGTCCGTCTGTCCGTCCGTCCGTAAGCAATTCTTGTTATCGCGATTTCTCAGGAACTACTTTATGGATCTTTCTCAAATTTGGTACACAGGTTCCCCTTGGGGTCTAGTTGTGCAAGATACCTTTTTTGGTCCGATTCGAAAATCCAATATGGCCTCCAGGCAGCCATCTTGGATTTCCCCATGAAACCTTGTTATCGCGATTTCTCACGAACTACTGCATGGATCTTTCTCAAATTTGGTACACAGGTTCCCCTTGGGGTCTAGTTGTGCAAGATACCTTTTTTGGTCCGATTCCAAAATCCAATATGGCCACCGGGCAGCCATTTTGGATTTCCCCATGAAATCTTGTTATCGCGATTTCTCAGGAACTACTTGATGGATCTTTCTCACATTTGGTACACAGGTTCCCCTTGGGGTCTAGTTGTGCAAGAAACCTTTTTTGGTCCGATTCGAAAATCCAATATGGCCACCAGGCAGCCATCTTGGATTTCCCCATGAAACCTTGTTATCGCGATTTCTCAGGAACTACTGCATGGATCTCTCTCAAATTTGGTACACAGATTCCCCTTGGGGTCTATTTGTGCAAGAAACCTTTTTTGGTCCGATTCGAAAATCCAAAATGGCCACCAGGCAGCCATCTTGGATTTCCCCATGAAATCTTGTTATTGCGATTTCTCAGGAACTACTGCATGGATCTTTCTCAAATTTGGTACACAGGTTCCCCTTGGGGTCTAGTTGTGCAAGACACCTTTTCTGGTCCGATTCGAAAATCCAATATGGCCACAAGGCGGCCATCTTGGATTTCCCCATGAAACCTTGTTATCGCGATTTCTCAGGAACTACTGCATGGATCTTTCTCAAATTTGGTACATAGGTTCCCTTGGGGTCTAGTTGTGCAAGATATCTTTTTCTGGTCTGATTCGAAAATCCACATGGCCACCAGGCAGCCATCTCGATTTCCCCCATGAAACCTTGTTATCGCGATTTCTCAGGAACTTCTGTATGGATCTTTCAAATTTGGTATGTACCGGTTCCCCTTGGGGTCTAGTTGTGCAAAAAACCTTTTTTGGTCCGATTCGAAAATCCAATATGGCCACCAGGCAGCCATCTTGGATTTCCCCATGAAACCTTGTTATCGCGATTTCTCAGGAACTACTGCATGGATCTTTCTCAAATTTGGTACACAGATTCCCCTTGGGGTCTAGTTGTGCAAGAAACCTTTTTTGGTCCGATTCGAGAATCCAAAATGGCCACCAAGCAGCCATCTTGGATTTCCCCATGAAACCTTGTTATCGCGATTTCTCAGGAACTACTGCATGGATCTTTCTCAAATTTGGTACATAGGTTCCCCTTGGGGTCTAGTTGTGCAAGATATCTTTTCTGGTCCGATTCGAAAATCCAATATGGCCACCAGGCAGCCATCTCGGATTTCCCTCATGAAACCTTGTTATCGCGATTTCTCAGGAACTTCTGTATGGATCTTTCTCAAATTTGGTATACCGGTTTCCCTTGGGGTCTAGTTGTGCAAAAAACCTTTTTTGCTCCGATTCGAAAACCCAATATGGCCACCAGGCAGCCATCTTGGATTTCCCCATGAAACCTTGTTATCGCGATTTCTCAGGAACTACTGCATGGATCTTTCTCAAATTTGGTACACAGGTTCCCCTTGGAGTCTAGTTGTGCAAGAAACCTTTTTTGGTCCGATTCGAAAATCCAATATAGCCACCAGGCAGCCATCTTGGATTTCCCCATGAAACCTTGTTATCGCGATTTCTCAGGAACTACTGCATGGATCTTTCTCAAATTTGGTACACAGGTTCCCCTTGGGGTCTAGTTGTGCAAGATACCTTTTTGGTCCGATTCGAAAATCCAATATGGCCACCAGGCAGCCATCTTGGATTTCCCCATGAAACCTTGTTATCGCGATTTCTCAGGAACTACTGCATGGATCTTTCTCAAATTTGGTACACAGGTTCCCCTTGGGGTCTAGTTGTGCAAGATACCTTTTTTGGTCCGATTTCAAAATCCAATATGGCCACCGGGCAGCCATTTTGGATTTCCCCATGAAATCTTGTTATCGCGATTTCTCAGGAACTACTTCATGGAACTTTCTCACATTTGGTACACAGGTTCCCCTTGGGGTCTAGTTGTGCAAGAAACCTTTTTTAGTCCGATTCGAAAATCCAATATGGCCACCAGGCAGCCATCTTGGATTTCCCCATGAAACCTTGTTATCGCGATTTCTCAGGAACTTCTGCATGGATCTTTCTCAAATTTGGTATACCGGTTCCCCTTGGGGTCTAGTTGTGGAAGAAACCTTTTTTGGTCCGATTCGAAAATCCAATATGGCCACCAGGCAGCCATCTTGGATTTCCCCATGAAACCTTGTTATCGCGATTTCTCAGGAACTACTGCATGGATCTTTCTCAAATTTGGTACACAGGTTCCCCTTGGGGTCTAGTTGTGCAAAGAAACCTTTTTTGGTCCGATTCGAAAATCCAATATGGCCACCAGGCAGCCATCTTGGATTTCCCCATGAAACCTTGTTATCGCGATTTCTCAGGAACTACTGCATGGATCTTTCTCAAATTTGGTACACAGGTTCCCCTTGGGGTCTAGTTGTGCAAGAAACCTTTTTTGGTCCGATTCGAAAATCCAATATGGCCACCAGGCAGCCATCTTGGATTTCCCCATGAAACCTTGTTATCGCGATTTCTCAGGAACTACTGCATGGATCTTTCTCAAATTTGGTACACAGGTTCCCCTTGGGGTCTAGTTGTGCAAGATACCTTTTCTGGTCCGATTCGAAAATCCAATATGGCCACCAGGCAGCCATCTTTGATTTCCCCATGAAACCTTGTTATCGCGATTTCTCAGGAACTTCTGCATGGATCTTTCTCAAATTTGGTAAAGCGGTTCCCCTTGGGGTCTAGTTGTGCAAGATACCTTTTTTGGTCCGATTCGAAAATCCAATATGGCCATCAGGCAGCCATCTTGGATTTCCCTTTGAAACCTTGTTATTGCAATTTCTCAGGAACTACTGCATGGATCTTTCTCAAATTTGGTACACAGGTTCCCCTTGAGGTCTAGTTGTGCGAGAAACCTTTTTTGGTCCGATTCGAAAATCCAGTATGGCCACCAGGCAGCCATCTTGGATTTCCTCATGAAACTTTGTTATCGTCATTTCTCAGGAAGTACTGTATGGATCTTTCTCAAATTTGGTACACAGGTTCCACTTGGGGTCTAGTTTTGCAAGATACCTTTTTCGGTCGGAATCGAAAATCCAATATGGCCACAAGGCAGCCATCTTGAATTTCTCCATGAATCCTTATCCTGATTTCTCGGGAACTACTGCATGGATCTTTCTAAAATTTGGTACACAGGTTCCCCTTGGGGTCTAGTTGTGCAAGATACCTTTTTCGGTCCGATTCGAAAAACCAATATGGCCACCAGGCAGCCATATTGGATTTTCCCATGAAACCTTATCGCGATTTCTCAGGGACTACTGCATGCATCTTTCTCAAATTTGGTACACAGGTTCCCCTTGGGATCTAGTTGTGCAAGATACCTTTCCTGGTACGATTTGAAAATCCAGTATAGCCATCAGGCAGCCATCTTGGATTTCCCCATGAAACTTTATCGTCATTTCTCAGGAACTACTGCATGGATCTTTCTCTTTTTTGGTACACAGATTCCCCTTAGGGTCTCGATATGCAAGATGCCTTTTTTTTAAGGGAGATAATCAGGATTCAGGCACTTTCGAAGTTTCAACATTACTGCGCAGACCGGATCCCTTCAGTATTAAATAGTGTACCATCTTACTATTTTCAGGCATGGTATCTTAAAAGAGATATCTCAAAATAGCCGTATAAACAGAACAGAATTAGCACTCGTTCTTAATTATAAAATCTTAAGTATGTTTCATGCCAAAGTGTCAAAGAGATTGGTCTTCGCTTCCAGTGCCCAATGATGACACGTGCAAAAAAATAAATAAGAAAAATACTACGAAACAAAGGCGAAGAATCCTCCGTACATGTACATTCACTTTCATACTAACTTTGCTCATTTCTCTTGTATTATAACAACCGACATAAGTACAGTTTCTAGAAATCTTGAAACTCCTGAAACTTAGATTATATCTTGGTGTTTTTCAGTGACCTTTTCCGATCCTTTTCGCTCAGATTCGAAATTCTGTAAACAAAATTACAAATCAATCGTACTTAGTAACAATGGACAAAAAGATCCTCTAGTTATTAGCTTACAATTTATCGGACAATGGTGGGCGCCAAGATCCTTCAGGATCTCTCGTTTTCTTTGCTATATTTTTAGCCCACCATCACCAGATGGTGGGCTGTTCAAATCGCTTTTTGTCAGTGGTCCGTCGTCCGTCAGTCAGTACGTCAGTCAGTCAGCCAGTCAGTCCGTAAACAATTCTTGTTATCGTGATTTCTCAGAAACTACTGCATGGATCTTTCTCAAATTTGGTACACAGGTTCCCCTTGGGGTCTAGTTGTGCAAGATACCTATTCTGGTTCGATTCGGAAATCTAATATGGCCACCAGGCGACCATCTTGGATTTCCCCATGAAACTTTGTTATCGCGATTTCTCAGAACAACTGCAACTCAAATTTGGTACACAGGTTCCCCTTGGAGTCTAGTTGTTCAAGATACCTTTTCTGGTCTGATTCGAAAATCCAATATGGCCAACAGGCAACCATCTTGGATTTTCCCTTGAAACCTTTTCATCGCGATTTCTCAGGAACTACTGCATGGATCTTTCTCAAATTTGGTAC
The DNA here is from genome assembly GCA_036873755.1 of Hanleya hanleyi. NCBI lineage: Eukaryota > Metazoa > Mollusca > Polyplacophora > Lepidopleurida > Hanleyidae > Hanleya > Hanleya hanleyi. The sequence continues at coordinate 5,114 of JAVTVY010018847.1, read as the reverse complement.
ACAGGTTCCCCTTGGGGTCTAGTTGTGCAAGATATCTTCTTCGTCCCGATTCGAAAATCCAATATGGCCACCAGGAAGCCATCTTGGATTTCCCCATGAAACTTTGTTATCGCGATTTCTCAGAACAACTGCAACTCAAATTTGGTACACAGGTTCCCCTTGGAGTCTAGTTGTTCAAGATACCTTTTCTGGTCTGATTCGAAAATCCAATATGGCCAACAGGCAACCATCTTGGATTTTCCCTTGAAACCTTTTCATCGCGATTTCTCAGGAACTACTGCATGGATCTTTCTCAAATTTGGTACACAGGTTCCCCTTGGGGTCTAGTTGTGCAAGATATCTTCTTCGTCCCGATTCGAAAATCCAATATGGCCACCAGGAAGCCATCTTGGATTTTCCCATGAAACCTTGTTATCGCGATTTCTCAGGAACTACTGCATGGATCTTTCTCAAATTTTATACACGGGTTTCCCTTGGGGTCTAGATGTGCAACATGCCTTTTCTGGTCCGATTCGAAAATCCAGTATGGCCACCAGGCCGCCATCTTGGATTTCCCCATGAAACTTTATCGCGATTTCTCAGGCACTACTGCATGGAGCTTTCTCAGATTTGGTACACAGGTTCCCCTTGGGGTCTAGTTGTGCAAGATACCTTTTTGGTCTGATTCAAAAATCCAATATGGCCACCAGGCGACCATCTTGGATTTCCCCATGAAACTTTGTTATCGCGATTTCTCAGGAACTACTGCGTGGATCTCTCTCAAATTTGGTACACAGGTTCCCCTTGGGGTCTAGTTGTGCAAGATACCTCTATCTTCCAGATTCGAAATTCCAATATGGCCACCAGGCAGCCATCTTGGATTTTCCCATGAAACATTGTTATCGCGTTTTCTCAGGAACTACTTCATGGATCCTTCTCAAATTTGGTACACAGCTTTCCCTTGGGGTCTAGTTGTGCAAGATACCTTTTCGGATTTGATTTGAAAATCCAATAGGGCCACCAGGCGACCATCTTGGATTTCCCCATGAAACCTTGTTATCGCGATTGCTCAGGAACTACTGCATGGATCTTTCTCAAATTTGGTACTCAGGTTCCCCTTGGGGTCTAGATGTGCAAGATAACTTTTCAGGTACGATTCGAAAATCCAATATGGTCACCAGGCCGCCATCTTGGATTCCCCCATGAAACTTTATCGCGATTTCTCTGGAACTACTGGAAGGACCTTTCTTAAATTTGGTCCACAGGTTCCGTTGGGGTCTAGTTGTGCAAGATACCTTCCTGGTCTGGTTCGAAAATCCAATATGGCCACCAGGCGACCATCTTGGATTTCCCCATGAAATTTGTTATCGCGATTTCTCAGGAACTACTGCATGGATCTCTCTCAAATTTGGAACACAGGTTCCCCTTGGGATCTAGTTGTACAAGATACCTTTATCTTTCCGATTCGAAAATGCAATATGGCCACCAGGCAGCCATCTTGGATTTTCCCATGAAACCTTGTTATCGCGATTTCTCAGGAACTACTGCATGGATCCTTCTCAAATTTGGTAAACTGGTTTCTCTTGGGGTCTAGTTGTGCAAGATACCTTTTCGGATTTGATTTGAAAATCCAATATGGCCACCAGGCGACCATCTTGGATTTCCCCATGAAACTTTGTTATCGCGATTTTTCAGGAACTAATGTATGGATTTCTCTCAAATTTGGTACACAGGTTCCCCTTTGCGTCTAGTTGTGCAAGATACCTTTTTCGTCCCGATTCGAAAATCCAATATGGCCGGCAGGTGGCCATCTTGGATTTCCTCATGAGACTTTGTTATCGTGATTTCTCAGGAAGTACTGCAAGGATCTTTCTCAAATTTGGTACACAGGTTTCCCTTGGGGTTTAGTTGTGCAAGATACCTTTTCTGGTCTGATTCGAAAATCCAATATGGCCACCAGGCGACCATCTAGGATTTCCCCATGAAACTTTGTTATCGCGATTTCTCAGGAGCTACTGCATGGATCTCTCTCAAATTTGGTACACAGGTTCCCCTTGGGGTCTAGTTGTGCAAGATACCTTTATCGTCCCGATTCGAAAATCCAATATGGCCATCAGGCAGCCATCTTGGATTTCCCATTGAAACCTTGTTATTGCAATTTCTCAGGAACTACTGCATGGATCTTTCTCAAATTTGGTACACAGGTTTCCCTTGGGGTCTAGTTGTGCAGGATACCTTTTCTGATTTGATTTGAAAATCCAATATGGCCACCAGGCGACCATCTTGGATTTCCCCATGAAACTTTGTTATCGCGATTTTTTCAGGAACTAATGCATGGAGCTTTCTCAAATTTGGTACACAGGTTCCCCTTGGGGTCTAGTTGTGCAAGATACCTTTTTCGTCCCCATTCGAAAATCCAATATGGCCGCCAGGTGGCCATCTTGGATTTCCCCATGAAACTTTGTTATCGTGATTTCTCAGGAAGTATTGCATGGATCTTTCTCAAATTTGGTACACAGGTTCCCCTTGGGGTCTAGTTGTGCAAGATACCTTTTTCGTCCTGATTCGAAAATCCAATATGACCGCCAGGTGGCCATCTTGGATTTCCTCATGAAACTTTGTTATCGCGATTTCTCAGGAACTACATGTACTGCATGGATCTTTCCCAAATTTGGTACACAGGTTTCCCTTGGGGTCTAATTGTGCAAGATACCTTTTCTGGTCTAATTCGAAAATCCGATATGGCCACCAGGCGACCATCTTGGATTTCCCCATGAAACTTTATCGCGATTTCTCAGGAACTACTGGATGGATCTTTCTCAAATTTGATATGCAGGTTCACCTTGCGTTCTAGTTGTGCAAGATACCTTTTTCGGCCCGATTCGAAAATCCAATATGGCCGCCAGGGGGTCATCTTGAATTTCTCCTTGAAACATTATCGTGAATTTTCAGGAACTACTTCATGGATCTTTATGAAAATTGGTACACAGGTCCCACATGGGACCTAGTTGTGCAAGATACCAGATTTGGTCTGGTTCGAAAATCCAAGTTACGTTTCAAGTTAATAAGGTATTCCCGAGTTGTGCCGTTGCATCACAAGAGTCGGCGGATCAAACGGTGGGGGCATATTCCATACACTGAATACAGAGAATATCCATACCTTCACCTTCTATATCAAGGAGTTCAAATGATTCCGAATTAAAATGTACTTCTTCAAATTATAGATCAGTTTACTTTAGTCAATGCCGTCGCAAGTGAACTGCGCGACCGTTTCGTCTGCCGACGGGTAGGATACACGAAGGGATGTCACTCTTGTGACGCAACATCACAACTCGACAACTGTAGACTACTGTGTATTTTGATCCAAGGGAGATAATCAGGATTCAGGCACTTTCAAAGTTTCAACATTACTGCACGGACCGGATCCCTTCAGTATTAAGTTGTGTACCATCTTACTATTTTCGAGCATGGTATCTTAAAAGAGATATCTCAAACTAGCCCAGTAAACAGAACAGAATAAGCATTCGTTCCTAATTATAAAATATTAGGTAGTATGTTTCATAGCTCATGCCAAACTGTCAAAGAGATTTGCATTTGCTTCCAGTACCCAATGATGACGTGTGCAAAAAAAATACTACAAAACGAAGACGAAGGATCCTCCGGACATTCATTTTCAGACTGACTTTGCTCTCACGTGTACTATAACAACCGACATCAAGTACAGTTTCAAGAAATCTTGAAACTTCTGAAACTAAAAAAATATAATATCTTGGTGTTTTCCCGTGTCCTTTTTTCGATCTTTTTCACTCAAATTCGAAATTCTGCAAACAAAATTACAAAGCATTTGTTCTCAATAACAATGGACAAAAAGATCTTCTTGTCATTAGCTTACAATTATCGGACAATGGTGGGCGCGAAGATCCTTCGGGATCACTCGTTAATGTTATTGGCTCCATTGTAAAACTGTTTATATAACTGACATGGATAAGTAGTAGGTAGCGCGTAAGTAGAGTAGATAGCGCCTCACTGCGCATGCGCAGAACTTGGTGTGACGTCACAATGGGGCGTGTGCGCATGCGTGAGTGATGTGTGGTGGGAGGTGGGACCAAGATGGCGGCCAGTTTTTGTGTCGTGTGTGGTGTGGGTCCAAGATGGCGGTCAGTTTTTGTGTCGTGTGTGGTAGGAGGTGGGTACAAGATGGTGTGGGTCCAAGATGGCGGCCAGTTTTTGTGTCGTGTGGTAGGAGGTGTGACCAAGATGGTGTGGGTCCAAGATGGCGGCCAGTTTTTGTGTCGTGTGTGGTAGGAGGTGTGACCAAGATGGTGTAGGTCCAAGATGGCGGCCAGTTTTTGTGTCGTGTGTGGTAGGAGGTGGGACGAAGATGGTGTGGGTCCAAGATGGCGGCCAGTTTTTGTGTCGTGTGTGGTAGGAGGTGTGACCAAGATGGTGTGGGTCCAAGATGGCGGCCAGTTTTTGTGTCGTGTGTGGTAGGTGGGACCAAGATGGATGGGTCCAAGATGGCGGCCAGTTTTTGTGTCGTGTGTGGTAGGAGGTGGGACCAAGATGGATGGGTCCAAGATGGCGGCCAGTTTTTGTGTCGTGTGTGTGGTGGGACAAGATGGCGGATTATAGAAAAACGTATAAGAGGAGTCGATTTTTAGGGTAGGGGTGTATTCAATCTGACTTACCTGACCTGACCTGCCTGCCTGCCTCCCTACCTGCCTGCCTGCATTCTGCCTGTATGGAATGCATGTACTGACTTGGTTCTGGGTTTTTTCCATCGCGGTTGTGCGCAGGTGTATGACGTCACTTCCGGTCTGCGTGAATCGGGCGTGACCTCCTGGGACTATGGGATGCATGTACTCACTTGGTTCTGGGTATTTGTCATCACGGGGAGGTCACGTGATCAGTTCAAGGTCATATCCATTTTTTATCGATATGTCAACCCCACACCCAGTCCATTAGATGTGTCTGGCGGTGATTCGGTCTCGGGAAAAAGCTTCCTTGCCCAATGCCTACGGACTTTACCGAAGATACACGGACTTTAAACGCCATTGTGGGAAACCTCCCACAGACAGGTCAGTACATGCATTTCTATGTTGTTCACGCATAATAAAAGGCTTGATCTGTAATCT